>JASANF010012200.1:0-36301 GCA_030248245.1 Trissonchulus sp. WLG1_4 | reverse complement strand
ACTGTATAGATACACAGTGTTTCAGATTCTAGGTACAGTTACAGTTCAAAAGTAAGTATGTAGTATATAAAACTTGAAAACACATGTTCACTTCGTATGTTGTATCAAAAGTTATGTAAAGCTAACTAAACATTGTAATATATATAATTTCTTTATTCATAAATAAAAACTTTTCTTCTCTTTTGCGACACACAGAAATGTTTTGTCTAACACTGTTGTTTTGGACTTGACCCCTACTTTCGTTGAGCCAAAAACTCGGTTTGTTTAATTCCAGTGTCGCTTAAAGCTGCTAAACAGCTTAAGGACAAAACGGTAGAGACAAGGACAAGGACGGACATGACGTTGAACTTGGCCGGGGCCGGAATATGCTTGTCAATTGATAACAATATCAATGCGTTGTATCCTACCAGTCAAATTCGTGACCACGATAATAAACCGACGAAGCTTACAACTATTTGGTTTCCTGAGACAAGACTCAGTATTCCTTGGACACGTCCTGGAATGCACCAGGGTTTTCCTCACAAGAGCCTTTTTTGACATTATGGTAAGTCTGGTAAGAGGTGGATTGAAAGAATCTTTAGATTAGTTCTAGCATCATTAATTAGTAGGTATGTAGGCCTTACTGATTCGTGTCAGATAAAATTCACATTGTAAGAATGATAAATACATAAAAATGTGTGCACAATTGATCTACCTGCTGAGCTAACGTTTTGTTTATGGTTAACATGACAACTTTTCTAAGCAATCTATTAGTATCGGTTTTTTATTAGTAGTTATTCACAATGTTTGCCACTCAGCTATGCGATAATAATGATTGCTCAACTTTCTGTAACTTTTCATAAAGACTAGTTATAGAAAATTATCTCGGCATCACAAAAGATGTCCCAAGTTTGTGGCAAGACAATTATTTTTAATGTCATAGAATTTAGGAATAGACCATAAGTCTCCATGGTCATAAGTCACTTTACATATGCACTATATTATCTATATATCTGGTAGGCTGCAATGGAAACTTGGTCCATCAGTGAAGGCGGTACGGTCGAATCAGAAGGCCGCAGTCTAATGGTGCCCAAGCGATCTGATAGGTCGTTTCGCTATATGAATCGTCAGTCGCACTGTAGCAGAAACCAGGCGATCGATTTGACCGAACTGGGAAATGGTCAACTTTTAACACAGATAGGGTACCTGAAAATCGTACGGTTCGATTTCTCGGCCAGCGAAGATAGGCGAGTAGATAGTATTGAATCAGGGGACGAAACGGACACCGGAAGCCCGGTCAAGTCCGAATTTACAGAAGTTGTCGATGAGGATGCTAATTTACCGATCGGTTTTGGAATTGCTCTGTTTGCCTCCTGCATCAAGCAGTTCGATTTATATTCACTTTAACAATAACCAAATTTACTTTCATTTGTCCGTATATTATTCCGTATTATTTTTACTGTTCGGTGCATATGACACCGGAAACGCTTTGACCTTGCTATACCCACGTTTATTTTTCTGTTTATATGTTTCGCTGCTATCTCAACTACGATTAGCATATTGTTGCATAATATCGAAGCTTTAGTACGCCGAATGAAAAAACGAATACCCCTAGAAATTGAGGCTAGACTAAAAGCCCAGGAAGGGGGGGAAGTCAAAGATATAAAAACGGCTGAAGAAATAGTCCAAGAAATTATGGGCAGGGAAGCTCCAGGGTGGATGCGAAATTTAGTCACCGAAGATAAACTAGAAACTTTAGTCGATTTCTACGAGGAAAAAGAGCAAGCAACGCCTGTGAACAAAATTATTCAGACGATTAGCGAAGGAGAAAGTTCAACGACAGAAAAATACGATGCGGAAATACAATGGCCTCCCGTTCCTGAAGATAGGGCGTGTGGGATTCCCATAATGTGGGAAACCCAGGAAGTTCAAGCTGTGGAAACTATGGTCAACAAGAAAATGAAAGTGGAAATCCAAAAACTGGGGAAGCCGAAATTCAGGCTGTCCCAGAATTCTCTGAAATCGCTATTGGCGAACCGGTAGAGCAAATCTCGGTTGAAATCCAAGCCCACGTGGTGGGGTTAGATGGGGGGTCAGATGCCCCGTTTTTGAACCCCACCGATTTTGGGGTTCAAGCGAAACCGAGTACTCGGCGACAAAAGCTATAGCTATAACTATCAGCCGCCTTGCAGTGACGCTTCGGTTTCAAACTTGGTCTCAGAGGTGAAGGAAATTGCAATACAGCATGCTAATCCGTTGATTGCTAAATCAACGCAAGCGGAGCTTAGGAAACCTGGGATTGATGTTGCTGTTGAATTTTCTACCAATTTCTACGGAGCGTGAAATCAATACTGATCCAAAAGAAATGCTGGATAAAGAATCGGAGGCTATTGTAGAAACACGAACTGTCAAATGCCAATCTCCGAAATATGAATAGAGTTTTTAGCGTTTGTCTGAAAAGTAGATACGCTAAATAAGAAAATATATACATTACGTCGATAGCATTTTACATCTGCTGACATTAATTGTAGAAAACTAAAAATCCACCGAAACGAAATACAAGCGCATAAATTAGGTATTATGCCCCCTATTTTTACTATTTTTGAATCTCCTGTTAATTATGAATCAAAGAAAACGTGATCAAATGAACACAGTAAAACATTATGCGAACAAGTTTTGTTGCCTACCATTCTTTATGACTGTGCTTTATTGTTGTAATTTTAGTTGTTACTTAGTTATTTGGAACTGTTATTTACATATTTGTCTATACAAGTGGATGCTAATATATACTTGTGTTTGCTTTATTATGCTTATTTAGTTTTATGAGACGGACCAAGTTTTGCAATAAAAGTTGGTTAGAATTTTAAATCAGGTCAATAAAAATGACTCAAGTTTTCAAAGCCAATCAAACTCAGTATTTGTAACGACTAGTTGCTTATACATTTTTACTCACCATTGCTACTATTTTTATTACTGCGACTGAGTCGTATAATCATAGGTTGGCACATACCATACTGTCTTTACAACTGGAAACTGCATCCGAAAAGCATTCGAATTTCATTCATTCAGTTCATTCATTCAAAGCGAAAATCATTCACATTTTTCATTAGAAAATAAATTTATTAATAAATATTAAAGTTACTGTACAAACTGCAGCAAACACTAAGGTCATCACATACTGGTTAATATTCAGATATTCATTTTTTAGATACCTACGATTTAAACTGGTTTCAGCTCTTTGAAACTGTTTCAAATTTTGTTTTAGAATACAAAAAAATAATTTTTAAAGCATCAGAACATATAAATTTCAATTTGGCATATAAATTTATTAATCATTATTAACTAAATGATTGAAAATTGAATAAATTGAAAATGAATAATAAAAAGTGCCTTTGTAGCTTGTTTGAAAAGAAATATAGTACAAAATCGCACTAAATTGTTGTTATTGATTAACTACATCATTAATACAAAATTTCAGCGCTGAATAAAAATCTGCGCTGAATTAATTAAACTACATTCGTCAATATGTACAACTCGTATAATACAATGAGGTACTCAATTAAAACTTTAAACGAAGGAGTTTTTTAGATACGCTACGCAATTACGCATCTTATGGTACCATTAATTACTAAAATTGAGTTTATGGAATCAATATTCGAAAACGATGCTTGTTAAAGCATGATAAAGTAAAGCTAATGGTTTTGGATTAAAGTATGCCTTAATTTTGGGGTTTATAAGCAGTGATCACAATATTATTATTTCCAATACTGACTGCTCTTAGGCTACGATCCACGCAAAATCGCAAACAATCGATGTTATACTTGCTTCTGGACGCAATGCCAAAGGCAACTGGACCTTTCAGAGTCACCGACGAATGACTAACGCAAATCTGTGCTAAACTTGGGTCAAACATAAACAGTTTTTTGTGATTGTCCAGACAAAATGCGATCGGATCGGGCATATTGACTATTTTGGTCACCATTATGCATTTATTATTCCGCAAAATCAGTCGATGTAAACTTTGGCTTATATCGTCTAGGGCTATGATTACAGTTTCTTTTGAACCCGTCTCAGCTACCGCTAGGTCGGTATAACGAGCCCCGGGTTTCTGGTATAAAGCCAACTCTTTGAGACGAATCTTAGATTTCTTTTGGAGAACTTCCCCGCGCCAAATTTCTGATACGGTCCCTTCGCATTGACGAACCTCGTATAATGAACCCGAATCTGTCCAACGGATGACCACGTTTTCAACCTAAAAATAAAAAAAGAGATACATCAAATAATATATACATACATACATATAATAGTAAGAAATTGCTTCTAATAATCAATTCTTTTATAGGTTTGTTTAAGATAAAATATTAAAAATATTTTAAAACAACTTTTCCAATATAAGTTATCCAAAAATATATAGTCCAAAGTTTTCCAATTTATGTTTATACTACTTATCATTATATTTATGGTTGAATCAAATGTTGGGTTAATTCTAAAGGCCTATTCACACGAGGGCGCATGAGCGGGCGCATTGCATGGCGTACGCCATGGCGCACGCCATGGCGCATGAGCGGGCGCATGAGCGGGCGCATGAGTGGGCGCATGAGCGGGCGCATGAGCGGGCGCATGAGCGGGCGCATGAGTGGGCGCATGAGCGGGCGCATGAGCGGGCGCATGAGTGGGCGCATGAGAGGGCGCATGAGCGGGCGCATGAGCGGGCGCATGAGCGGGCGCAGTCTATTTTCACACTGCCTGCTGCATTATTTCACACAATGCACTAGGCAAGTGTGCGTGTGCGCCCGCTCATGCGCCCGCTTGTGCGCCCGCTCATGCGCCATGGCGTACGCCCTGGCGTACGCCATGGAGCAAAATGCGCCCTGGTGTGAATAGGCCTACAAAACGATTTTAATTAACAAAGACGCAGCTGAAATGAGATTTGCTTAAAAAATTGCATAAAAAAAGGCAAAAAATGAGCACTTTGTACAGCGATTGTTTAAAAAAATTATGTAATAGGTTTAACTAAGTTTCATCAGTTAACTAAGACTTTGTTTATGTCTTATAATAAGTCGTTGGAGCAGAACAATGCTAAAAAATGTAAAGACAGCATTACTCGCAACGTCACATATAGCGCTGCACGTGCGATTACGGTAGCTTGCTCGTAGGCGGAGCTAAAGGCTGCTGCAATCTGATTGGCTGATGAGGGGGTACCCATTTGGGTACCTGGTACCCATTTAGGTAACTCAGGTACCCAGTTGGGTACCTGGTACCCATTTAGGTATCTCAGGTACCGAGTTGGGTAGGGGTACTCACTCATTTGGGTACCCTGCAGGGCCCACTCAGAACGCTGGGGTACCCATTTGGGTACCTGCAGGACCCGTTTGGGTACCAGGTACCCATTTGGGTAGGGGTACCCATTTGGGTACCTTTTTGGCCGTTATTGTGCAACGCATCTACCGCGCTGCCAAGCTGGCCGATGGAAAGAGTGTCATACTTTTCCCATTATGTACTCTTGGTAATACTCAAACATAGCTGTTTTGGAGCATTGTAATCAAGACGATCACGAGACTACGGCACTCTATTCACGGTAGCGTGGTTGCACATTAACGGCCAAAACGGATCGGGTTTTGTCACGTACCCAAACGGGAACGTTACTAAACGGGACCGTTTTAGGTCTCAGCAGCCGTTTTCGCTCCACCTGAGATTATCGGTACAGGCTGGTTGATGTCTTTTTTTATACGGTCCCGTTTGGTAACGTTGCAGAGCCCATTACAGTACCAGTACCGGTACAAGTAGCTATTATTGTACCACTCCAGAGGCTAATTAAAGTACCCATTTCTGAAGCTTCTCATTTGAAACCATTTTTCGGCGACTGAAGTACAACGCGTCTACTTCGCTGCACAGGTGCCCAATGGGAAGAGTGTCATACTCTCGTTTACACAAAACCTCAGACCCTTATATTCTCCTGCTAACCCCAAATACTCAAACATACTTTATCTTCCGGATCAATATCCAGCTCTGTTTCGAAGATGGTGGTATACGGCACCCGCTGAACCTTCCAGTAGCTTAGAATCCATTCATGTTTTTTAACCAAAGACTGTGACACCACCAAAAGTTCGTGGGTTTTCTGGTTAAAGCAAATTGACCGGTAAACTTTGTCTGGAGAGCTTTCGTTGCTATGACCGTGACCCGTTTGGAGGTTGCACAAAATCACGGCCCGTTCCGTTCGTAAAGCTACCAGATCGTTCGAAGATACATCACATTCCTTGATTGGAGGGCAGTTGGGTTTGGCGAAAGAGTATTCTTGATCGACCACTAGTGATGCTGAAATAATAGTTATTAATTGTTGGTGTTTATTAATAACTAGTGTGCTTATTTACTGTTAACATTTTAAAAACATTATGTACAGTAGGAGGTAGTGTACAAAAGAACCATCTATTAGTTCTGACAAATTTAATCTGCTGTAGCCACTAGCAAACGAACGACGAAAGTTAAGACATTTTTATTCTAATGTTTAAAATTATTTTTTCATTGGGATATTTTATTATCATTTATTTTTATTAAAATTAAAAATTATTATTTAGATTTACTGTGTTAGCAATAGCGACTGCATGGATATACTACCATAAAAGGAAGCTGTCTTTTAAACTGTTAGGCTGCATTTTACAATGAGAGCCTTTCTGCCTTACCTAATTTTTTCGTTTTAATGCCAACTTAAACCCTTAAACCAATTTTCTTGATCTGTTAATTTGTCTCTCAAGTCGAAGTTGTCTTTAAAAACATTGAAACGCTGTTAGCCCATTCAAACTTATTGCGCAACTTGATTGTTTACTTTCAGTTGGTATTTCAGGAGTCCCATTTGTAGCGGTCTCGGGCAAGGTAGTGGATCTCTCTACGGGGGCTGGCACGATCTTAGGTTCGTCTTCGAGCGGTATAAATTGCACTTTGGAGGCCAGATATTTGGCCACTTCGTCCGGAGTGAGAGAAAAGTAGACCTAAAAGAAGGGTGAAAAAGTTAAGCCGTTTTTATTTACGTTAAAGTTAAAGCTATAGTAAGGCCATTGCTTTAATTTGAGTTAAAGCTGCAGTTAAAGTTAGCCTCAGGTAATAATTTACGTTAAAGATGAAGTAAGCCAAAAAACATTGACTTTTATACCACTTTTTAAAATAACAAATTTACAGTCAAGGGTGTTGTAATTACAAGTTGAAGTTAATGTACGACCTCTATTTTTTGTAGTTGAGGTTAAAGTAGGTAAAGTAAGACTGGTCACTTTTTAAGTTGTCAAAAAAAACTTTTTTTGAAAGTCTTTTCAGTTCAACTACTTTAAGTTTTAACTTTTTTGTCGTACCTGGAAGGACCTCTGGACGGAAGTGGGGATGAGAGACTCTTGCACGTTTGCCCCCGCCAGCTGCAAAACTTTCGCCACCACCTTAGGACCTAAAAAATAAATAAATAAAATGAAATTTAGATTTGATACAAAACATTATTTAAAGCTAAATAAAGGTTAGAATTTAATGCCAGCAATCTTACATGAAAAAATACAGTATACTAAAGGAATACAAATTTGTATTTAATAGAAAATTAAATTTTTAAAATTGACCGTATAATACAGGTTAGAATTTAATGTTAAGAATTTTTGAAAAAACATTAGTCACAACAAAAATCAATAAAACAACAAAAATGAGTAAGCATAAATCACATCTGCAGGGAAAACCGTAGTGTTTTCATGGAATTGGTAATAATGAATACATTTGAGAATTAACCAGTATTGTGTTTAGTAAGAGTTGAGGTTAGTAGTCTTGCCAAGTAATCGCCAAAACAAGCATCTCCTTATGTGAAATCAAAAATACGAAAAGACGTAGTTTGCTTCTTATTTAGCCAGAGGGAATCAATTTCCTCAGTTTTACCTTGATATACCGTATCTGTCTGGATACGTTAGCAGCCCAGTTTTTACTGGTCGAAACTGCAATAACAGACAACTTGCTTAGTTTTCAAGATTTGATTTTGATCTTTCTTTATTGTCAGATTATGATTCATAAGTTATAAACAATTATTTTTTTATATACGGATAGGTCCGCTACAAGGATAGTGCTTGTTTATTTTTTAGATGAACGATTTATGAAACAAGTTTTTGTATGATTCTAGATAAGTAGTAAATATATAAGTATGTTTGTAAATAAATAAGCAAGTAAATAATAATCCTTATTCTTATCCGTCGTGTTAGGTATTGAATATATAAATAAATCTGATATCAAGAGATGAAATCATTAGTTGTATTAACTGTATTGCTTGCATTAATATTATGTTTATTTTTCAAAGACGTGAATTGAATATCAGGGTTGCCTTGTACTGGTTTGTCACAAAGAATTTTTCCGTAAACTAACTCTAAAGTCTGACCAGAAATTGCTGAACCCTGACATGACAACTCGCTGTACTCTTGATGCTTGCAGTTCTTCCTTTTCGTAATGAAATCGCATGTTTCTGTTTGTGTCAGTTTCCAATAATTTTTGGTTAGACTTATGAAAGTCTAATTAGCTATATATTAAAACGGTTTAATCTATGTATTATAAGTTTTAGCATTATTTTAGCTGATTAGAAACGAAGTATTGAGAACCATATTTTGTGATCACCTCTTGCAATGTACAACCTAAGCGATATCCATTATATGGCCTATGTCGGCTCCGGATTTACCGGATTAGCCGGCTTAGTGTCAGTAATCGTCAGTTCCGGCATCGTGGATGTGGTTATTAGCAGTGCTTCTACAGTGGATATGAGCGTTCGTATTGTCATTGGCGCTATGGCTATTTCTAGCATATCGAATGGAATCGGATGCTTAATGCTGATGATTAATAATTTCTACCATCTCGTGGGTTAGTCTATTTTTTGATGGTTGGATATAACTGTAAATAACTATTATGTAGGTAGGTTTAAATTTTTGCAGAATTTCTACATTCTTTTGAGAATACTAGCTATAAAAATTTAATCATTTGTTGCAAATTACACCGAAAAAATTATAAAAAAATTATATGGGCAGATTAAAATGTTTTTTTAAAACATAAAAACAAAAATATAGGTAGAGACAAAGTGACCTGCAAATTTGTCCATAGGTAGAAGGTAGAGCAGATGATTTTCCGCCCCAAATCGTATCGGATCGAATTCAATATTCTTTACTTTTTTAGGAAGCTATTATGACATCTCTCTTTGCATATATGCGGACTATATTATTCGATTCGATGTTGTCTTCACATATTTGGTGATCGATGTAATTGCCCTGGATAGAATATTCGCAACCTACTGCTATAAGACCTACCAAGCTAAGCAAACGTGGAAACCTGTCGGTAAGATGTTTCACACAAATTGTCAGTAATAACTGTTGATTACAGGGATCAGTTTGTTATTGTTCTTTCATTTACGAGACTACATCTGACTTTAACTTTAACTATAACACTTTAACGTAAATAAGAGAAATTTGCTGAAGTTTAAACCTGGGTACATAAACGTCTACAGCCGTATGTCCGTTCAGCTGACAAGATGACGAAATAATGACGTCACATACGCGGGCTGATCCACTGCACTAGGCTGCTAGTGAAGTCATTCTGCAGGCTGCGCGGACATACGGCTGTAAGTATGAATCGAGCCTTAGCCCTTTTACTGATCCATCCTGAGCTTTCAACAAAACTGGTCGACCAAATGTGACACTTTTGCATCAACAGTGTTAAAATACTAGTGCCAGTGCAAAAACTATTACAAACCTTACATTATAAAGTTTTCAAACCTAGTAGACAGGCCCTTCTGGGCGATTTTCAAAACCAGCGGATCAAAGTTTGTCTTGTTTTTTTTACCGATGTCCTTAAGGACAAGTGAAAACCGCGCTTAGAACGTCTAAAGCCTAGTTCATACTTGTCCTTATCATGAGTCTACCGTTGTGTCTTTAAGCTAATCCAATAAAACTACATGACGAAATAACCCATTTTTTGCACGAAAAACGTTGTGATCAAGTCCAGTCAATATACAACCAATTAGCGGAAACGGATGAATGAGTTTTTTCACAACAGCTCACCGAAAATTGTCCTTTTCTCTCTTTCTCTATTCTTAAGGACAAGTATGAACCGGGCTTTAACGTCTAAGTGTAGTCTGTTTGTCTACGTGTTAACTTGCAGCCGTAGATATTGGTCGGCAAACTTGAGAAATAATGAGCCATGATGCCATCATCTTACACTAATAGTGGTGTTAGTAATTTTGTCGGCTGAACGGACATACGTCTGTAAGTATGAATCGACCCTTAATTATTATTCGTTTTCAGCAGCAGCATTACTGCTCTTTTGCGTGACACCATCGATATTACAAAATATCGTTTTGGGAATTGATCACGTTGCGACGCCAAAATTTTGTCTCACTGCAAATCGAGTCAAAGGTACGGCTTTCGAGATTTTCTACAACGTGGTTTCAATTTCAACATTTTTGGGTCTGGTCAGCTTTATCTACGTTTTGTTTGCTTGTCGTCGCAAAATGAGAGGAATCGCAACCGTCCGGTCGATTTATACGCTGTCGCATCGAATTCAGCTTCGTCGAAACATCCAAGTTTGCCGGATGTTTCTTCCGGTAACGTTGGCAATTATAAGTTTGCTAGCGTTTCGTCTTTTCATCCGAAAAGTGCTAACACCGACAAATGTTGATTTTGGGGACGAAATTTTGTTGAAAGAATTGACCAACAGACCTTTTTATGTTTTAAATCGAATTGCTTGTGCTTTTTTTATCGTTTTACGAGAGCAATCACTTTTGAAGGCCTACGCGACCCGACATGGCTATATCTTTTGGCTGATGAAACCGTTTAGACCAAGCCGAAAAATTCAACCCCAGCATTCGTTACAACAGGAACTGTATTTTTTGATTCTAAAAGAACAATGGAAAAATGGAGGGCTATTAAAAACTAAAAAATAGAAAATATTGCTGATGATGTGATGAGAAGAATAAAAAAACGCGGTTATGTTGGCACTTATGTTGCCAGTTTTGACTGTATGTAGTACTACAAATGCACGAATTGTTGCCTGTTAATATTGAATTTAAAACTATATGTACTGTTGATAATGTTACATAGAGAAAGCAAAAAAATAAGATATTCTTGTCATGTACAGTTTTTGTTCTGTTGTTTTATTTAATTCTGTTGTTATGTTTGTAGTAAAGTTTTTTGTCTAAAAATTGATCTGTTTGTTATTCCCGGTTAAAGTTGTTTAGCTTACAGACTGTTTAAAAATGGGTTTAATTTTGAAATTAACTGCTTAAACAAATTAATCTGCTAAGTCAGTTCGGCCTGTACATAAATATGCGTTTTCAAACTTCTTTTTAAAATCAGCTTAAGGTAGCGCTCAGCAACAAAACTCATGTTCGGCGCTAAGCTCTTGCAATAAGTAGCAATACCACTTTAATTGTACATCAAAGAGACTTCAAAAAAACCTATTTACAATACAGTTCAGCACTTTAATGTGAATGTGTCAAATTTTATGACCATGTCGAATTTTCTATTCACACTAATTTTGTTTTTGACCTAGCTCAGCGAAACTTCAACCGATTTTGACAATCTTGGTATCGTTAAAAAGATCTTTCAAAAATCTAGACGTCAAATGTCTTCGATTTTCGATTCCAATTATTGATTTTTCAAAAAATCAATTTTTCCAAAATCAGTTGTGTTTGAGCGGCTACAAAAAGTGCTGAGAACCAAAAATTTAAAATCGAAAAAATTCGACGTTTGCATTTATATTCTTTCTTTCATTGTGCAAATTTTCAACTCGATCCCAATTGGCAGCAGGGAGCTAGATCAAAAAAAAGTAGTCAACTTCGCTGCGCAAAAATGTGAGGTTTGCCCACACGTTTCACTTTTTAAAAAATTAGACCTTTCCTAGGCCTGCATAGTTCCGTTGAAAAAGTTACCAAAAGCCATACTCAATTTTTTAGGAAATTAAATCAAAAATTTTACATTTTCGAAGATTTATCAGCTTTTTAGGTTTTTCATTTTTTATTTGCTATTTTCCCGGCTAAATAACTCAGCAAAGCTTTAACGTATTCTTATGTCTTATACATCATTTTAAAGCTAAGAAACCGCGTATTTCAGTGATATGAGTAATCAGTTTATATTAAAACAAAAATTTTTATGCTGCCGCTACAAAATCGTCCAAAAAATATTAAAAAAAAATTTTATCGCAATATGCACATCAAATGAAAGCTCTTTTCATTCTGAACAACTTTCCTTCAAGACATTATGGTCAAAAATGTATATATATATATATATATATATATATATATATATATATATATATATATATATATATATATATATATATATATATATATATATATATATATATATATATATATATATATATATATATATATATATATATATATATATATATATATATATATATATATATATATATCACCTGTTTAGTTCAGCAAAAATCAACAGTTATATAATTTTGAAATTTATATGTTTATGTGATGAGCCTACATTACGCAAATAAACCATCGTATTATCATCATCATCATAATCATCACCAAACCAAAAAATTCCAGTTTATATCTAACCGGTATCTCCGGGTCCTGGAGAGCTAATAGATCGATGGAGTAGGGGCGGTTTATTTTCAGGGTCCTGTTTGAACATGGTTCCGTAATGGGTCACCAGACAGTCTTCCAGTTCCTCCAACTCGGGCTGCAGGGATAAATGCTGCTGAAGTTTGTCTTCCACTTTTTGCAGGAAAGCCTGAAAATTTTGATTAAAATTTAAGATTTGAAGTAGATTATGTCCTTACAGTCTGGTCCGATTCAGGCATAAACACAAAGATTAAAGTGCATAAAGGCAATCTAACGTTATACTGAGTCTAAGACGTTCTATTTCAGTAATCCCGAACATCGTAACGAAAAATTCTACACGTATTACATGGGTCAGAATGTTACCTTTAGACTGCGTTCAGCAAGAGTGCCGATTAAAAATCAGTTAAATATAACTTTATCATGCAAGTCAAACTAAATTCACCTTCACAGCCCTGCGGTTGTATTCTGCGGAAGTGGATTCCTGCCGTGCCAATTTCACTTCTTCGATGTATTGCACACTGTAGCTGACAGGCTCTAATTTATTCCATTCTGTTATTGTATGCTGTTTTCTAAAAAATTAAATTATTTTCAAATAAGATATTATTCCATTAAAAGTTCTAAAACATTACGTTTAAGTATGATTTTAAATTCGTATAGTCGCTATGATTATCAGTTAGTAGCAGTGCTCTTACTGAGTGTGTTGTCTAGTGTACTGTGTTTAGATGAGTGTAGTTTTTTTGAATCAAATAAATAATTTCAGAAAAAATAACTCTGATAACCGTATCATTATTTGGTACTAGCCAGGGTTTTTTTCAAAATCGGCACTGTGTAAATGTTGTGTAAATTAAAAAATGTTGTGTAAATTAAGAGTATGTTGTGTAAACTTTTGAAAGTGTTTATTTTGGCGTTTTTTCAAGTGAAAAATCGCTTTTTTGCACTTAAAACAACATAGATTGTCTTTCCGATTCTAACTACGAAAATAAAAAAACGAAGGAAGAAAATAGGACACCCTGTGCACCCTAGCAGTGGCGTGCCCAGAAAAATATTTCTAGTGGGGAATGACCTTTCCATTTTCTGTAATTGGTTAAAATCCTCTTTTTAGCTTTATAATTCGCATTACAAACGCAAGATCACTAGGCCACAAAGCTACAGGGGTCTGGGTGCGGCGGCCCCCAGGAAAAATTTCGAGAATGTTTTATTTTTAGGCCAAATTTGGGCAACTGTCAACGGAAATTTTTTTTGGCCGGCCAAAAAAACCAAAGGGGGACCTTTCTAGAAATTTAGCATAAGGCAGAACCCCGCAGAGACTAAAGATTTTTTGTTGTTTGGTCAAAAATACGACTAATTTTCGTTAGCACAAAGAGGTCGCGGGCAGCCCTCGCCACTTTGCGATTTTTTGGAATTTTTACTACCAAAGTATAGTAGAGACGCCAAAAGTGAACCAGCCCTAAAGTGCACCACGCGTGAATATATTTGGCATTTTTTTCCACCGAAGCATAAGATCGATCATTTTTTTCAGTTCACACGTGAGCAGCATATTTGCGCTATTATTGGCCGAAATTTGACAATGATTCGTCCACGTGCCGTGACACACCAATCAAAATTTGGCAAGCAGTGTGAAAAAGTTGGCTGTCCAACGTGACAGTGCACTTGTCCAGATTTTTGAAAGTTGGAAAGTAAACTTCATTTTACGCTATAACTGTTGTAAACTTTTACAACATTGAAATCAGAATTTTTTGCTGATTTTTATGGTGATAAATATTTTCAGAAAGCACAAATTTACACAAAACTTCAGTTGGAATTCTGTATCCACCCAGTTTTCGGTAAAATGCCCTATTCTGCACCACCCCGTGCCCAAAAGTGAACCACGTGTCCAATTGTGCACCAACGCAATATTTTCACTGCTGATGTGATATGTGGGCTGTTAGAAGTTGTGTAAATTGTACTGGTGGAGCCCATGATGTATTGTGTGCGTTACGTATAACATTACAAATATTCAAATGAGTACGGAATGCATAGTACTGCATTTTATGGGTGTTTCGATGTTGCAAAAATTTTCGTATTAGATATTGCAGAATGATCGGTTTTCCTATGTGAATTTTGATGGTTTTTCTGTGCATTTTAACGTGATGCTTGTATCAATGATGCTGAATAATTACATTGACTATTTTTTAACATAGTTTAATTAACTTGAGTCTGATAGAAGAACCTTAGATTTTGAATGCATCTTAATTTTAAATTATTTTTTTAATAAAAATGTAGAATGTTTATTGGAAATATTTCAGAGGGGAGATACTCCTATAAAACTTGAGCAAATAGGTCAACTTTTTAGGCTCATTTATTTGCCTCATTCCGGAGTTAATTTCGCTTTATAAATCATAGTTAAAAATGCCATTCCTAATTAGCCTGATTTGCCGTTCTTTCGTTTTAGAACGCTGCAGTTCAACATAATAAATGTTATGATAATTACCTGGTATAAAAGAACAAACCTTACCATGTTCCGTAAAGTTAAGCGTGCGTGTTAAATTTTTTGGGTGGATTTCACAAAGGTAGTTTTACTAAGCCATTGTTTTACGTACCGTTTTATATAGTTGGCACACAATTTCATTGCAAAATATTGCCAAATTTGCTGCGAATTTTGTAGAATTTCTTAAACCATGGTTTTAGCCCAGTTGAAGTTTCAAGCCTGCAGCGCAGCAAGTATCTGTTCTGTTGAAATTAGGTTTTGTTTTGAACCATGGTTTTATAAAATCACCCTTGTGAAATCCAGCCATTATATACTCTTGCTGTTATGTATGTATAGGTATATTGATTTTCAGCCCCCCATTTGCGAATCGCGGCAAACGAGACAGCGGGCTGGTCTGGGTTCTGAAGGCAGCGACGCCAGGCTCCGATCGCCTCGTGGTGTCCAGACTAAAGCCAGAAGTCCGCGTAATACAACTGCTCAATACCACAACAGCAGAAGGGAAGAAGGGGTAGGATTAAGTTTTCATGATCTCGGCAAACTATGGGACTATATATATGTTGCATTGACTAATAGTGGCCATGGGTTGTTAGTGAATGAGCTCTGACAAAAACTGCTGGACTCTGAGACAAAACAAAATACGCGACTTCATTGCGAGCGAAAAGAACAAATTGCAAGCATCAAGAGTACAACTGGTAGTCATTACGCCACCTGTTTTATCGCAAGTTTTTGAAAATTCTTGTCAGACTTTAGTGAACATGAACGTGAACTGGAGTGCAATACCTCAACAAGTTACTTATGTATCTCTAACTTTGACATTTTTCATTTAATTTCAGTTATTAAGACAGCATATTCTGGTTTCACTCTAAATGAAAAACGTGAAAATTTCTCAAATTTGGCAACAACACCTGTGAATTTAGCCCTTGACTCTAGTTGTATACCATGGCTGGGATTCGCAGAAAGTGTTTAACTTTAGACTCAGTCTAAAGCGTTCTATAAGCGTTCTTTTCGAATGACATAAAACATCGTAACAACTTAACTTAGGCTGGAGTAAGCTACCGAAACACTTAAATTTAGTTGTAAATTGTTATCGTTACTTGCAGCTCCAAAATGGCTCGATTTAAACAACTGAGCCGTTCAACTTTGAAGAAACAAGGAAGAACAGCCAGAAAACCGGGCCAGGTACAAAACTCTGCTGTCACAACTAAAGTCAAAGATTACCAACCACAGGAGAGCCCTAAAAAAAGAAAACTGCTCCGATGGGAAGAATCCAACATGCATGAAGCCCTAGAAAATTGTGACAAGTCCATGGCAGAAATAGGTAGACTACTAATATTACTAATTTTTATTCAGTGGAGTGCAACAAATCGGATTGACTCAAGTCTGAGTTGGAGCTAAACTCCATTTAAATAGATGTAGTTAAATTCCAGCTAAATCGCAGCTAATATTCAGTTTGTCAACTATAGCTAAAGCCCAAACTGCGTTAATCCTCATTGGTGCAGTGCACTAGAACCGATTTAAGAAATTTAAGCCTGCGCTAAATGTTTTAAGTTAATTGTCAGTTAATCCGATTTGGTGCAGTCCACCCATTATTTACTACAGCTTATACAGTATATTTAGCAGGTCACATTTAATAAATCACTGGTTATACCACCGTACAGAATGTAATTAATGGTTAGTAAGTTCCGGCCTAATCTTATTTGTGAAAGCTAGTTCAGACTGTGCTTTATATAGTTTGATACCACGCAACATAGACAAGATACCATGAAAAATTGAGAACTGGTTTTATTACTTTTTTGTAAACTTTTAGGCACAATTTTGTTTAAGCTAATAATCTTGAAATCTTGTTATTAAACTACGTAGGTATTGTTGAAAGCTTTATAACAAAATAACTTGTTAATGCTTTTTTTCAGGAGAACCCAAACTTCGTCACTTCGCCAGAACCTTCAATGTGCCATACCACAGTCTCCGACGAAGATATTTGGGTCAGGTTCGAAAAGAGAAATGCATTGGTAAAAAGACCGTCATTCCCCCAGACGCCGAGCTTGAACTGAAAGAAACGATAACACTATGTGTCACTGCCGGTTTCCCTATGAAAATTGGCGAAATTTGTCAACTCGCAGGGGCGTTTTGTGATAAAAACGGTATAGTGACTCCGTTTTGCGAAGGCATTGCAGGGAAAAAATGGTGGAGACGGTTTAAACAGAAGCACAAATTGAGTCTAAGACGGGCCCAAAACATTTCTCGAGCTAGAGTGCTGGGGTTAACGCAAGATATCGTGGATGGATGGTTTGCAGAAGTTCAACAAATTTTGGTAAATGCCAAAGCGTTCAACAATCCAGACTGCATATATAACGTGGATGAATCTGGTGTGCAACCCGTTAATGATGGGCAGATAGTTGTTGCGCCAACTGGTATAGCTGATGTTCCAAACGTCACACAGGGCGAACGGGGGGTTACCACTACAGTAGTTGGTTGCTGCAACGCTGCTGGGCATTTCATACCGCCAATGATAATTCACAAAGGTGGAACAGGTGTTCGCTCTATCAAGCGCTACAAAGAACTCGACGAGGGTTATCCTTCGGATTGGTTAGTCACAACGACTGCATCTGGATACATGAAAGAAGAAACCTTCAACATTTGGTTTGAACATTTTTTAAAGCACCGAACGCCTCCACCTGAAGGGTCAAAAACGATATTATTCTTAGATGGCCATGGCTCCCACACTAACAACATGCCGGTTTTGGTGAACGCGATCGAAAATCGCGTGGAACTGGTTTGCTTACCTTCACACGGCACTCACACTTTACAACCTTTGGATAAAACAGTGTATAAACGGTTCAAGAAAGAATGGGAAGAGGCTGTCCACAAGTTTACACGAAGAACTTGCGGACTAAGCATAAGCAGAAAAAACTTTGCTGAAGTCGTTGTACAAGCGTGGAGAGCCTCAACTTCACCTGAAACGGCAATTTCGGGTACTCCAGCTTTTGGTTTTAGTTTGATTAAATGTTAGTTCAATTAAATTAAAAATTTTCTTCGACGTAAATGAAGACACTATATATATATATATATATATATATATATATATATATATATATATATATATATATATATATATATATATATATATATATATATATATATAGATATATAGATATATATAACTGCTGGTATTCTCTTGTGTACTCAACGACACATCGTTAGGTCGCGACCACAGATGTACATGGGGGTCTGGGGGGTAGCCCCCACCAGATTTGAGATTTAAGGCTTCCTGCTTAGTGCTGAAACAAATGACCCGAAAACTGACAAATTGGCTCAGATCGGCTCAAATAGAAAAATTGGCTTTTAGTTCAAGCCCCCGAAGAGTCGGGGCAAGCCCCCCCCATAAAATTTCGAAAAATTCGCGACAAGCCCCCCCCCCCCAGACCGAGACCTCGTGTACATGTATGGTCGCGACCCATTATTTTGTCGGGAAACCGGCTGTCAGTATGAATCGACCCTCATAGTGACATATATTTTAGGATTCCGTTCTTGTGGTTTGTGCCCGCTTGATGCTTCTCGGATAGATCGGTCAAAGCTGAAAATAGGACAAATGCTCCGTGACCGGTGTGTCAACGACTCCAATTGTGACGACAGCGAAGTGGAACTGGAACCTGTTGAGCAAACCACTGCAGCTCAGGAAGGCACCGCAACAGTTGACCAGAACGTAGAAGCAGCTCAATATGTTTTTCCAGATCAGTCAGATGTAGAATTTGATACACTGGCGTTTTTTGAAACAGTCGATAATGAGCGATTTTTCCCAACTGAAAAAACAAACGAAGGAACGGAATTGCAATGTTTGCTTCCGTTAACGCCAATGTTTCCTGTTACCAGCCCAATCTCCCCTCTTCAGTTTCAACCATCCATTCAAAATTCGACGTCAACTGTAATGGCGACTGTGGGGGCTATAAGCATCCGTCAGCCAGATATCATGCTGACACCCAACGATGCAGATTCTGTTTTTTCGGAAGAGCTTTTCCATGGCGTGTATTCATTACCAATTCAAAGTATGTTGACGCTATCATGAGAGCCAGGTTAAACTTAAATACGTATGGAGAGTTATATAGCTAATTAAATTTTGTTTAATTTGAAGTTTGAACGTGTGAGTTATAATATAGTAACATAGTAACAGTACATAGTTAGTAACATAGTACAGTTTATAGTTGAAGAAATTATGTGAAATGGTGGGCACAATTTGTAAGTTGAGTCAACGTCCGACTGTAAATACGAGTCCAAGTATAAGTATGAATCCAACTAAGTCGTACTATATTTCAGATCTGCCAGCACCGACTATGGTCAACCAGAGCCCTCAAGTAGCACCAGGTGTCATTCCACAACCGTTGCCTGAGCCGAATGTTGGTTGCAACCGGACAGCATTCCGCGACCTATTGCCTCAATTGTCCAAGCCTGTCAAAAAGTCGTTTTTAGAACCCAAGCGGAAAAACACACCGAGTAAGAAACTATTTAGAAAAAATTGAGAACTTGAAAGAACTTGAGAGAAAATCATAAAAGTGAAAGTTAAAGTTAATGAGCACCCATCATGTGAACGTAAATTGTCAAAAGTTGGAGTAAAAACCAACATCAAATTTGATTTAAGAATTTGATCTGAATCTTGGATATGGAAGTGGCACGCTGCTTAATTTATATTTTTCAACTCATTTAGTCAGATTAATTTACTTATTGAACAGCAGGTGAACAGAAAAATTTGTAATTTTAACAAGTAGATCAAGAATTGAAGTCGGCCCCTTTCATGCATCCCTAATTGTCATAATATTTCGTTTTAGCACTTCTCACGAGCCCGGAACACATTGAAACGGTTAAGAGCAAAAAGCTTCCAAAGGCTCAACCTGGCTCCAAAAAGCCACCAAAATCTCGACAGAAGCTTTGTGAGAACGTCGAAAATTACTCCAGTGCTGGGGCCTCTAAAGAAACCTGGAACTGCCCAGTTTGCAAAATTGGTTACAGCACAGCTCAAGATCAGGGTTCTTGGGTGCAGTGCTGCGATTGCAAAGTTTGGCAGCACGAAACATGTGAAGGTTTTGCCACCAAAGCATTCTTCTTTTGTGTAAAATGTTGTTACATTAAAAGTAATTAAGAACCTGTTCACAAATTCGGATTAACTGGATTAGATTAACTGAATTAACTGGAATAACTCAACACAGAAGCATGAGACCTTTTTCAAATTAAACACAGCTGCTCCTTTGTGTTAATTGCACAAATTTTTTGGAAAGATACTAAAATTTCATGTCGAGTTATTGCAGTTAATTCAGTTAATCTAATCCCGTTAATCCGAATTTATGAACAGCCCCTAAATATAATGATTGGCCTGTAGGTATAATAGCGGATTAGATTTAAAAACTACTTGGTTATTTACTCAAGGCTATTTACTCATACATGAATAATAACATCATGAACTTAAGACCACTTAGCATGCACAGAATGCTAATACCACTTTGTACTGTGTTTTCAGCTTAAAGTTTTGTTGTTTAGTTCTAATTTAGGCTTTAAAATACTTTTAAACAAGTTTTAAAAGTTAGTTTCGCTTTTGATAATGGTTTTATACATAGTATGTACGTGTCGTAAAGTAGCTTTGTTTAGTGCTTCGGTGTTTTATTGTGCAAAATTCTATTTGTCTAGTCAAATCGAACTTATAGATCGGTTTGTTGCTTCGTATTGTGTTTTTGGCTGTTCATGTTCATGTAGTAATTGTGATTTTTTAGCGTAATTGTGATTATAAGTGTATCTTGAAATTTTTATCATGTTTGTCAAATGCTATGAATAAAAATAAAATTTTTTGTTTGAAATTTACAGTAGAATCAAGCAAATGTACAAATTGCCGCTGTTTAAAATAGTGTCTTTATGATGCTTAATTTTACTATACAATATACATATGTATATCTTGGTTTTTTTAATATGTCGCATTAATGTTATTAATAACTGAACTGTCTAACTGCTTTAAATAAACGTTTTTTGCTGATTAAAAGTAGTAGTGTTGTTTAAAATAGGCTGGTGCACATTTAGACATGTCTGGTGCATTTTAAGGCATGGCTGGTGCACTTAAGGTCGTGATGCCAAAAGTGCACCATTTGCGGGTTTTTTCGACTGTTAGACCTATATCTGCTGCAAACACGAAGAAAATGAGTTGAAATTTTGAATATATTCAGCCAAATAGTACACCTACACTGTCTTAAAAATTTGTAAGCGTAGTTTTTTATTGTGGTGAAAAATTGCGTGTTAAGTTTGATGAAAATTTTGCCGAAAACTAGGTGGTTCACTTTTGGCGTCTCTACTATACGCGGTTTTATCAACTTTTGGGGGAAAATAGGGTTGTGTAAATCAGTTTGTTTTTATTTTTTGCTGTGTAAATTAGGCGGGCGATGTGTAAATACACCCTATTTTACACAAAAAAATAACCCTGGTACTAGCAAACCTGCTCCTACAAACAAACAGCCCACAGTCTTCATATTCGGAAATTAATCAATTTTTGATCAGTGCAATTCACCCTGCACAATTTAATTAATAAATGATAAAAAGACACAGTAATAATGTGTCATACATTTTATGTAGGTACTTCTCATAACCGTCTCATAAGTTCTCCCATAAATTCGATTATGTAAGACTTTATGGAAAAGACTTATGAGAAGCTTCTGAAACAACTTCTGGGGCCTGTTGCTAACTCTACGGGTGGATTTCACAATGGTATGTAGTTTTACAAAACCGTTTTACGTACGTTTTTAATGATTTGCCCATAATTTCATTACGAAATATAACTTGATTCGCTACGATTGCGTAGATTTTCTTAAACCATGGTTTTAGCGCGTTTAAAAACAATGGTTCAGTAAAATCACTTTGTGAAATCCACCCTAGAAGTCTTAGAAATGCAACATATATATCGAAAGTACATCTAGTAATTATCGCTACGAATTTGTCATAAATGCATTACTAATCACCAGATTTAGAACTTAAAAGTGTTACATCAGGTTTGGCGCGATAGCGCCAAACCTATAATAGGACGCAAACACTCACAATGCGGAAATTTTAAAATTTAATCGCTTATAGCTTCCGTCTAGCTAATTCAACAAACTTGAATTTCTAATATGTTAGGTACCACGGCAGTCTGTAACTGCTCACAGAGTTTCGCGCAAATCGATTCAATATTAGTTGAGATATAACAGAAATTGATTTTCAGCAACATGTTTTTGATCTTTTTTTTTTTTTAGCCACACGTATCTCAAGTTGTGCTGAACCGTTCCGTGCCGCCAGTATATCAAAATGTAGGTCTCGGTCCGCCATACTGCAAATAAGAGTTTGGTACCGGTTCACACCGGTTTCGTTAAGTTCGAAACCGAAAACCGGTTTTTTAAACAAATTTTTAGCGGAAAACTGTGCACAGATCGAGTATAAAGCACAAATCGTCAATTTTTTTGCGGGCTTATAGGTTATTGGGTGCCTAGATTTTATTTCTAGCGTTAGTTTTTCCAAAAAAGGTTGACCGGTTGCGAACGAGCAACTTGACAAAATTCGAATTTACAAGAAATATTGATGTTAAATATAAAAACTGTTTATTACATAAAAAGAGCGAAAAATTTTACACAATTAAACTAATTTTCATGATCTAACTCGTTAGTGTGCAATAGTAATAGGCATGTCAACTTGCACATTTTTTCGTAAAACCGGTGCCTTGGCTTCAGCCAATCAGATTCAAGCAAAGTTGCGGACAATTTTAATGTTGGATTTTTTCCATGTGAGTAAAATTTTCAAGTCAGAAAACTAGTGGATTTGTCCACAATGTATCTTGGCGGCATGGAGGGCTCTCGAACAGTTGTTATTCTTCACAAGAACACGTTTTCGTTGGTTATCGCAGACGCTAAGTCTATTTTTTGGCAATTTATAAGCCGAAAAATTATGGAAAAATGAGATCAATTGCTGTTAAGGGTGGTGAGGGAAAATAGTCGACCTATTTATTGGAGTAGAGCATCTTGAATGATTTTTTCGTGAAAGAACCCCTATCCACTAATTTTTTTGAGTTATGGCACCTTGAAAATTGCATTTTCAGTGTTCTTAGAAGTAAATGAAGGTCAAAGCTTGAAGCCAAAGATGGCTATAGTATTTTTTTAGATAGTTTTGAGTGCGTTAAGATGTTGGCAGGATTTTTTCTAAAAATTTCTATTTTTGAGTTAACTAGCGTTGAGTGCGTTTGTTTTAAGGCATCGTCTAGGCTAGCTAGCCGAATTAGGCTAAGCTGGCAGAATTTTTCCTGAAAACTTCGACTTTTTCGTACCTAAGCCGGATCCTAAGACTAAGCCCCATACTAACCCTAAGCCTAAAACCACGTCTAATTTTGCTCAAAAATTGGACGATTGTGGTGAATTTTGCGTGTGGCCAATTTTGCGAAAGGAACGGAACGGCTTTGTTTTAATTCTGAAAAATTGTAAACATGTATATTCTGACTCCATTTAATCAGGTTTGGTCTTGGAACGGAAAAAACACAAATTTCAGAAAAAATTTGCGAAAACGTCCCTCACTGGAGGCTTAGATTTCTAGGGGTCGTATCTCAGAAAATCAAATAGGGGTTCTTGAAGCAAAAATGCTTCCCCCGAGGTGCTCTACTAAAAAAATCGGTCCACTAATTTCCCCGAACTGCATTTAACCGGATGTTTCCTAAAAAGTTCAATTTTTAGTTCCCAAGCCTGAGCCTGAAACCTAAACCTAAGCTTCATACTAAGCCTAAGCCCCAGCCTAAATTGAAGCGCAGCTTTTGCTTGGTCAACAATTGGACGATTCTCAGTGGCGGATCCGGGGGGGGGGCAGGAGCCCCGGGGCCCCCTTTGGGTCTGGGCCCTCCGCCCCCCCCCCCTCCAAATCGGGCCCTCTTTAAATTCTAAGGCCCCCAGATCCCGCAACCGGGAAACCAGTACCTACCAGCATTTCAGCACGCTAAAATGGCCGCTAAAAAATTTTTACAAGCAAGTGATCGCTCGCTACCCCCCCCCCCCCCATGGTCGTCACCTGAGGCAGAGACGCCCATTGTGCCCGTGCCTGACGATTCTGGTGAATTTGGCCAAGTTCTGTTGGTATTATACTATTATCTTATATTATATTATAAGGCGCAACTGAGGCGGGGGGGAATTCAAACTCCGTTTTTATAGGTTTTTGCATGCGCTGAGTTCATTTTTAGCACTTTCCAAGCGAAAAAAACGTTGATTTATACCTTTTTGAAAAAATTCAATAATTTTTGCCGAAAATCATCATTTTTCGACAATTGGGCCTAATTGTCGAAAATTACGACCAATACAGTCGTAATATCAGTCTGAAGTTTGATCGTCATAAATTAACAAATAATAATATATTTAATACAGCTTTGTTTGCAACATATTTAGCTCATTTATACCAAACATCTTAATTTTTCCAACTATAAAGTAAGGCGAAATAGTTAAACTGAGCTTATTTTTTTGCGTAATTAATAAATTAATTACATTTTCCTAAAAAATAGCCAGCTTTCATAAGTAGCGACTTTTAATGAATTCGAATACCATAAATACGATATGAAAACGTCACTAATGATCAGCATCAAGCTGGCACTGATAGTTAATTTCTGTTTAAAAGTGCAGCTTTATTTACGATTCCACAGTCGCAAGTGTCCATTTATTCGATGCAAGCAACTGAGACTAAGCCTTTTCTAACCCACATACTAAGCCTGAACCTGAGCGCTAAGCCTCAGCCTAAGCACTATATAAGCCTCAGCCTAAGCACTAAGCCTAAGCCTGAGGCCTAAATGGGAGCCCAAATCGCTGAGGGGAGGCTCTGGCCCCATGGGCCCCCCTCCCCCATGGCTACGCCACTACTTATGGTATTCCAGAAAACTCAAAAACTCAAACAGGGGTTCTTGAAGCAAAAATGCTTCCCTCAAAGTGCTCTACTAAAACAATACGTCCACTAGTTTCCTCATCCTCTGACTGCATTTAACCCAAAATTTTGGCTGAGCCACCACTAAAAATATATACCGGGTGCGCCCCTGCCTAAGCGTGATGCAGGGAAGTCCAAACCTAAATTTCGGAAAAAATGGTCCAGGAATGGTCCTTTTAGGTCCAAGAAAAATTTGAAAAAATCGTAAAAACATCTCTCACGAAAACACTTGCTCATTTTCCCCTGTCCTCCAACTGCATTTAACCCCAAAATTATATACACATGTTTATGCGCAATATTTCGTTCATTTCAAAACACACTTTTAGACTCACTTTGCGAAAAAAATATCTAGTACACTGGCGGTCCCAAACTTCGATTTCGGGGGGGGGGCGGAGGTCTGAAGAAATTTTT
The DNA here is from genome assembly GCA_030248245.1 of Trissonchulus sp. WLG1_4. Classification (NCBI taxonomy): domain Eukaryota; kingdom Metazoa; phylum Nematoda; class Enoplea; order Enoplida; family Ironidae; genus Trissonchulus; species Trissonchulus sp. WLG1_4. The sequence goes on along the minus strand of JASANF010012200.1, from coordinate 10,922 downwards.
TCACATTTTATAATAGCGTTTTTCAGCTTTACGCTATCTTGTTATAGCCGCAGCCATATCAGGGGCAGTGATTTGAGTCTGTTTGTAGTAAAAGCCAGCCAGTAAACAAGTACATTAAGCCAATTGCAGCTTAATGTACTTGTTTGTGTATACATGCATAGGCTTTGATGAAAGATAATAACAAGAAATAGTATATAAGCCACAAAGTCGCAGGGGTCAGGGGGCGATTTGAGATTTTTAAGATTTGAGATTTGAAAAATTTGAGATTTTTTTCATTTTTAGGCCATATGTGTTCAGTTGGAGACGCATCGGAAATTTTTTTCGGCCGGGCAATAAAAACCAAAGCCCCCCCCCCCGCCCCCCCTGGGACCGCCCCTGATCTAGTACTAGTATCTAGATACCGGCATATTTTTAGTGGGGGTGGAGCTGGGGGGGGGGGCGCCCCCCATTTGGTCCGGAGCCGTCCCATTTTGGTCAGATAGGGTGCCCCCCCATAGCTCAAAATTTTTTCAGAAAGGACGTTTTAGCGACTTTTTAGCTGTAGAGATGTCGTGTTCGTCGGGTTTTTGGGTCCTTTTTTGCTAAATTTAGTATTAGCGTAGCTATAATAACGTATGAAAACCTAACAATTAACGTATGTATATATAATAACCATTTTTTGTGTAAAAATAGTGTTTTATCGTGAATTTGGTGCGACCCCCCATGTTGGTCGACGGCCCTTCATCCTATCTATACGAGGGGCTGCCCCCTCCATCGCGCCACCCCCCATAAAATTTTGCCTAAAAGTATGCCAGTATACATCCAGTGTGTGTATGTGTGTGTATGTATATATGTATATATATATATATATATATATATATATATATATATATATATATATATATATATATATATATATATATATATATATATATATATATATATATATATATATATATATATATATATATATATATATATATATATATATTTTAGATCGTGTCGAAGCCGACTTATTTTCTCTGGCCTACGATCAGAGACTAGATCGTAATGTCTGCTTGCTGACCTTGACATATATACATTGTTGACGTTTGCATTTCTGACCATCTTTCTGCTGGTTGCACAAAAAGTTCGCTTTGGCTCGGCGCTATGGTACATAATTGGTAAGATTTTGTAAATATATATTATGTACACGTATTATGAACTGGGATGCAGCTATTTTTACCCAAAAACCAGAGGGATCCTGAGATCCTCTAGGTTCTAAACGGGGTATGGACGGCAACGGGCAGCCCCCCCCGCCCCTCTAAATACGCCACTGCGATGTGCTTTTGTTTTGAGTCAAAAAATTAGAAACATGAACTTATATATGCAACTTATGTTGCACCCACAAATCCCTGCAGCTTGGTTTAGTGATGGTTTAGTGAAAGTAATAAAACCTGGGTTTTTTTCGCTGGCAAATTTTCGCAATTTTGCGAAAAGCTTGAAATTTTTTTCGCAAAATAAATTTTTTTGCAGACATACTTTTGTTAATTAATGCACTAATGCAGTACACTTTTTAAATGTTAATAAAACATTATACCGCCTATACAGGGTTGACTGACGCAATTTTTACCCTTTTTGGCCAAAAAGCAACGAATTCGACACTTTATTTAAATATATGGAGCCGTCTTTAGAATTTTTGTGTAATTTTTCACAATTTTCACCATCGATGCTCAGCCGTAAAGAAATTTCAGAAGACCCGGCCAATAACCAAGTTAAAACTGAAATGCTAACATTTTGAAATGCTTCTTAATTATGTCACCTCCTATTGTCACCGACAGTCCGACCCCTATTACTGTCTCAGTGTTACATGCAGTCGGTGTGATGATACATGGAAGAAAGTGTGTCCCATTTACAGTCACTAAAAACATCAAGTCACAATGTTGCACGAGTCCGGGCCTTGGAAATCAGAAAAAGTTGAAGAAAGTTTCAATTTTTAGGCCAAATTTGGTCAATTGGGCGGTATCGGGAATGTTTTCCGACTAAACCACAAAAATCATCGCTTAGTCCTTACGAGTTCACCTCCACTGTGTCAAATTTTTTCGCTATTTTGCGAAAAGATTTGAAAATTTTTCGCAATCAATTTTTTTCGCAGTTGCGAACGTTTTTTGCCAAAAACCCAGGTTAAAACTGCTAAAAAGTGCATTTGAATTCTTTACAAAAAATCGAAAAAAATATATATAGTCCTTGACGATCATTCACAACTAACTGACTTTAAGCCTAACTCAGAGTCTAAAATGTTGAGATCGGACTGCTTTTATCAGATTAAGTTGCCCCCTACTGTTTTTGTCTCAGTTTCAGTTTAACTCGATCAACCAGATTGACTGCTTAAACGACGCTGATTAGACCCCTAAGCGATAGGTTTGGTGTTTCAGATGTTTAGTCCGTCTTGGCCGCAAACTATGGCAGTCCTTGTGTCGCTGGTGCAAGCGATTTGTGCTGGAGCCAGGGGTCACGGAACGGCAGCTAGTGGCCGCGCCCATGAATGAAGAACCCTCTGTCTGTATGTATATACCAATTTATTCCACGGAAAACTGAGATTTAAGTATGACTAAAAATGCTCGACCCCAAGATAAAACGAAACAACGTTTTATTACAGAATTGCAAGTATCAAGAGCAGCCAGCAGTCACAACATTTTGTTTGTCAACAACGTTTGTCTCAGGCTTCAGCAGTTTCTGGGCAGACTTTAGTTTTCGTTTTACATTTTGACGGATTATGCTGTAATTTCTGTATTTCTCATTGGAAGCTGACGAAAAGGCTATGCAATAGCTATTCGCTGTGTTTTGTGTGCAATGTTTTTGGGATGTTATATTATTGTTGCAGGGTTTCCAACATTGGAACTCTGCCTGCAAAACGTTTTCTGTTCATTTGCCTTAGCGTGACAAGTTTGTTTGGTTTCAGAATATCCAGGTTCGCATCCAAACTTTGTTCTCGACCCTGCGACCCAGCGAGAGCGGGATTGTGGGCGATCACCGGGCAAGCATGAATCACAGCTAGTCGGAGCCTCAGCTGTTGGCTAGTAGATAAGGCTTGACACTGGGCCCCGGATGAAACGGATTTCATCGGTTGAAACTTTTTTTGACATCATGAATTTGGTTGTTGCCATGCAAAATTTGCCATATCACTTATTTTTTAATAGCTACCGCTAGTGCCTAAAATTTGTAACTGTCTCAACACCAGGGTTGGCAAGTCTCGGGTTTGCAACCGAGACCGAGACCGAGACCGAGACCAGGCTACCGAGACCATCCAAACGAGACCTACGAGACCGAGACCAGCCCTTGGGGGACCTTTTTTTCAAGTTTCAATTTTAAAATTTTTTGAGATACTTTAAATTATAAAAAATTTGTAATTAAGTTGCAAAAAAATGACCCTTAGGTTATGAGGTATGAGTGTATGACTTGCGAAGTTGCGATAAACTCAACATTATAAAAAAAATCTTCGTGACTTTAGAAAGTTTTGAAAACTTGAAGTCTCATCTGAAATACCGAGACCACCCTATGGCAGGTCTCGGTTTTCGTACCGAGACCGAGACCGAGACCGAGACCAGCCTAGTCTCGGGTTTTTTCCGAGACCGAAACCGAGACTGCCAACCCTGCTCAACACCTGAATAACTGAATAAAATGATCAAGCCAACAAATTTTATTCGAATTTGTTTGATGCGTTTTGGTTGTATATAATGTTTTACTGGGGCTGTTCACAAGTTTGTATTAACGGGATCAGATTAACTACAATAACTCGGCATAGAAAATTGCATTTATTTGCACGTTCATGCAATTAACAGAAAGGAGCAACTGTGTCTAATTTGAAAGAGGTCTCATGCTTCTGTGTTATTGGTATTCCAGTTATTTAAGTTAATCTAATCCAGTTAATCCGAATTTGTCGACAGGCCCAAAAAAGGACAATTGTACTATAGACACTCTATTTTGTCCAGCGCAATCTGTAATTTGTTTCGCCATGTGTAATTTTACTTCGCAATCAGGTGTTGATCTCATGCATGTGTTAGGACATTGGTTTGTTAATATTGACGACATTGTTAATAATTCTTAGTACTGTTGGTACCCTGTATTGAATACATTTTTTCCGAGTACAATGTAACTATTTGTTTTTTTTGCATTTTTTGTATGCACATTAGCATTGTGTTCTGAAGCTGTAACATTGACTTGCTGTGTATATTAAAAGAATTGGAAATTGGATGCTTTGGATAAGATTTTATAGCGGCACATTGTAGTGAGTGAATGGCTAGTAAGCCAAGGACCGTAGATCAGCGTATCATTGTTAATGTTTTATCGAGGTGAATCAGTTTGCTGATTATGCATTTGAAGTCTATAGAATTTTTATTTCTGAAGCGGAAAAATTGTAAAAACTAGATAAGAAAAATGCCCTACGGGACGCTAATAGCATAATAGGCCGATAGCTAAGGTAACTAACTGCTCATTCGCTTTAGTTTCAATATGCCTGAAGCCGAAAAATGACCTGCGAAAAGTATGGAAACTAGACCGTTTTGACTGAGCAATAGGCCGCTTGCTGCGCCCTATTATTGCGGGAACCATCGGTTTTGAGCCGAAAACTCGGTTCATGTTTGTCCTTAAGGGCTGTTCGTGTCCGTAATGTCCTGCCCCATAATACTCGTGTCCGTAATGTGAATGTCCTGCCCCATAATATCTCAAGTTTTGTCCACGTTGTTCTTAAGTTCTTAATGTTCTATAATGCGCCAAACCTATAATAGGACGCAAACACTCACAATGCGGAAATTTTAAAATTTAATCGCTTATAGCTTCCGTCTAGCTAATTCAACAAACTTGAATTTCTAATATGTTAGGTACCACGGCAGTCTGTAACTGCTCACAGAGTTTCGCGCAAATCGATTCAATATTAGTTGAGATATAACAGAAATTGATTTTCAGCAACATGTTTTTGATCTTTTTTTTTTTTTAGCCACACGTATCTCAAGTTGTGCTGAACCGTTCCGTGCCGCCAGTATATCAAAATGTAGGTCTCGGTCCGCCATACTGCAAATAAGAGTTTGGTACCGGTTCACACCGGTTTCGTTAAGTTCGAAACCGAAAACCGGTTTTTTAAACAAATTTTTAGCGGAAAACTGTGCACAGATCGAGTATAAAGCACAAATCGTCAATTTTTTTGCGGGCTTATAGGTTATTGGGTGCCTAGATTTTATTTCTAGCGTTAGTTTTTCCAAAAAAGGTTGACCGGTTGCGAACGAGCAACTTGACAAAATTCGAATTTACAAGAAATATTGATGTTAAATATAAAAACTGTTTATTACATAAAAAGAGCGAAAAATTTTACACAATTAAACTAATTTTCATGATCTAACTCGTTAGTGTGCAATAGTAATAGGCATGTCAACTTGCACATTTTTTCGTAAAACCGGTGCCTTGGCTTCAGCCAATCAGATTCAAGCAAAGTTGCGGACAATTTTAATGTTGGATTTTTTCCATGTGAGTAAAATTTTCAAGTCAGAAAACTAGTGGATTTGTCCACAATGTATCTTGGCGGCATGGAGGGCTCTCGAACAGTTGTTATTCTTCACAAGAACACGTTTTCGTTGGTTATCGCAGACGCTAAGTCTATTTTTTGGCAATTTATAAGCCGAAAAATTATGGAAAAATGAGATCAATTGCTGTTAAGGGTGGTGAGGGAAAATAGTCGACCTATTTATTGGAGTAGAGCATCTTGAATGATTTTTTCGTGAAAGAACCCCTATCCACTAATTTTTTTGAGTTATGGCACCTTGAAAATTGCATTTTCAGTGTTCTTAGAAGTAAATGAAGGTCAAAGCTTGAAGCCAAAGATGGCTATAGTATTTTTTTAGATAGTTTTGAGTGCGTTAAGATGTTGGCAGGATTTTTTCTAAAAATTTCTATTTTTGAGTTAACTAGCGTTGAGTGCGTTTGTTTTAAGGCATCGTCTAGGCTAGCTAGCCGAATTAGGCTAAGCTGGCAGAATTTTTCCTGAAAACTTCGACTTTTTCGTACCTAAGCCGGATCCTAAGACTAAGCCCCATACTAACCCTAAGCCTAAAACCACGTCTAATTTTGCTCAAAAATTGGACGATTGTGGTGAATTTTGCGTGTGGCCAATTTTGCGAAAGGAACGGAACGGCTTTGTTTTAATTCTGAAAAATTGTAAACATGTATATTCTGACTCCATTTAATCAGGTTTGGTCTTGGAACGGAAAAAACACAAATTTCAGAAAAAATTTGCGAAAACGTCCCTCACTGGAGGCTTAGATTTCTAGGGGTCGTATCTCAGAAAATCAAATAGGGGTTCTTGAAGCAAAAATGCTTCCCCCGAGGTGCTCTACTAAAAAAATCGGTCCACTAATTTCCCCGAACTGCATTTAACCGGATGTTTCCTAAAAAGTTCAATTTTTAGTTCCCAAGCCTGAGCCTGAAACCTAAACCTAAGCTTCATACTAAGCCTAAGCCCCAGCCTAAATTGAAGCGCAGCTTTTGCTTGGTCAACAATTGGACGATTCTCAGTGGCGGATCCGGGGGGGGGGGGGCCCGGAGCCCCGGGGCCCCCTTTGGGTCTGGGCCCTCCGCCCCCCCCCCCTCCAAATCGGGCCCTCTTTAAATTCTAAGGCCCCCAGATCCCGCAACCGGGAAACCAGTACCTACCAGCATTTCAGCACGCTAAAATGGCCGCTAAAAAATTTTTACAAGCAAGTGATCGCTCGCTACCCCCCCCCATGGTCGTCACCTGAGGCAGAGACGCCCATTGTGCCCGTGCCTGACGATTCTGGTGAATTTGGCCAAGTTCTGTTGGTATTATACTATTATCTTATATTATATTATAAGGCGCAACTGAGGCGGGGGGGAATTCAAACTCCGTTTTTATAGGTTTTTGCATGCGCTGAGTTCATTTTTAGCACTTTCCAAGCGAAAAAAACGTTGATTTATACCTTTTTGAAAAAATTCAATAATTTTTGCCGAAAATCATCATTTTTCGACAATTGGGCCTAATTGTCGAAAATTACGACCAATACAGTCGTAATATCAGTCTGAAGTTTGATCGTCATAAATTAACAAATAATAATATATTTAATACAGCTTTGTTTGCAACATATTTAGCTCATTTATACCAAACATCTTAATTTTTCCAACTATAAAGTAAGGCGAAATAGTTAAACTGAGCTTATTTTTTTGCGTAATTAATAAATTAATTACATTTTCCTAAAAAATAGCCAGCTTTCATAAGTAGCGACTTTTAATGAATTCGAATACCATAAATACGATATGAAAACGTCACTAATGATCAGCATCAAGCTGGCACTGATAGTTAATTTCTGTTTAAAAGTGCAGCTTTATTTACGATTCCACAGTCGCAAGTGTCCATTTATTCGATGCAAGCAACTGAGACTAAGCCTTTTCTAACCCACATACTAAGCCTGAACCTGAGCGCTAAGCCTCAGCCTAAGCACTATATAAGCCTCAGCCTAAGCACTAAGCCTAAGCCTGAGGCCTAAATGGGAGCCCAAATCGCTGAGGGGAGGCTCTGGCCCCATGGGCCCCCCTCCCCCATGGCTACGCCACTACTTATGGTATTCCAGAAAACTCAAAAACTCAAACAGGGGTTCTTGAAGCAAAAATGCTTCCCTCAAAGTGCTCTACTAAAACAATACGTCCACTAGTTTCCTCATCCTCTGACTGCATTTAACCCAAAACTTTGGCTAGACCACCACTAAAAATATATACCGGGTGCGCCCCTGCCTAAGCGTGATGCAGGGGAATCCAAACCTAAATTTCGGAAAAAATGGTCCAGGAATGGTCCTTTTAGGTCCAAGAAAAATTTGAAAAAATCGTAAAAACATCTCTCACGAAAACACTTGCTCATTTTCCCCCTGTCCTCCAACTGCATTTAACCCCAAAATTATATACACATGTTTATGCGCAATATTTGGTTCATTTCAAAACACACTTTTAGACTCACTTTTGCGAAAAAAATATCTAGTACACTGGCGGTCCCGAACTTCGATTTCGGGGGGGGGCGGAGGTCTGAAGAAGAAATTTTTCACATTTTATAATAGCGTTTTTCAGCTTTACGCTATCTTGTTATAGCCGCAGCCATATCAGGGGCAGTGATTTGAGTCTGTTTGTAGTAAAAGCCAGCCAGTAAACAAGTACATTAAGCCAATTGCAGCTTAATGTACTTGTTTGTGTATACATGCATAGGCTTTGATGAAAGATAATAACAAGAAATAGTATATAAGCCACAAAGTCGCAGGGGTCAGGGGGCGATTTGAGATTTTTAAGATTTGAGATTTGAAAAATTTGAGATTTTTTTCATTTTTAGGCCATATGTTTTCAGTTGGAGACGCATCTGAAATATTTTTCGGCCGGCCAAAACAAACCAAACCCCCCCCCCCCCCGCCCCCCCTGGGACCGCCCCTGATCTAGTACTAGTATCTAGATACCGGCATATTTTTAGTGGGGGTGGAGCTGGGGGGGGGGCGCCCCCCATTTGGTCCGGAGCCGTCCCATTTTGGTCAGATAGGGTGCCCCCATAGCTCAAAATTTTTTCAGAAAGGACGTTTTAGCGACTTTTTAGCTGTAGAGATGTCGTGTTCGTCGGGTTTTTGGGTCCTTTTTTGCTAAATTTAGTATTAGCGTAGCTATAATAACGTATGAAAACCTAACAATTAACGTATGTATATATAATAACCATTTTTTGTGTAAAAATAGTGTTTTATCGTGAATTTGGTGCGACCCCCCATGTTGGTCGACGGCCCTTCATCCTATCTAGACGCCTCCATCGCACCACCCATAAAATTTTGCCTAAAAGTATGCCAGTATACATCCAGTGTGTGTATGTGTGTGTATGTATATATATATATATATATATATATATATATATATATATGTGTGTGTGTGTGATGTATATATATGAGTGTGTGTGTGTGTGTGTGTGTGTGTGTGTGTGTGTGTGTATATATATATATATATATATTAGGGATGTCGCGGATGTAACTTTTTTGACATCCGCGGATGCGGATGCGGATGCGGATGTTGACTTCTGACATCTGCGCGGATGCGGATGCGGATCTTTTTAGAATACGTTCTAAACAGGTTATGAGCCGAAGTTTTGAAAAATTTTTCACCAAAAAATACATAATATACTAAAAATAGCAAGTATGAATGCAAGTACTAAGGAATGAGACTTACATGAAACAGTTTGTATTGAAGTTGTGCATTCATTATACATATTTTCTAAGCCATGCACCGTCATCAACAGTTTGTTTAAAATGCTATTGGTTAACTTTATGCCAACTCAAAGGCTATCGGCGTGACCCTCTGGCAACTTGATGCTTTTGGTTTTGGTTGGTGTATAATCACTATACGTACTCTGTCTATTCTTTCTAGTCTATTGATAATATTGTTTTGACAATTATTGCTTTACAAGTTTGTAGATCAGTCTCTCTCAAACATGCGAAACTTAGTTCGAATATGCCCGCAATATCAAATATTCGTGAAGCCTACTTAGAACAGAGCGATTTGCAACCAACAATGAGGTGAAAAAGCCTGAGAATAAAGTTTCATCCATCGTTTTAAGAGCAAAATATTGGTATATACATGCACAAAAATCAAAATTGTCGTCTGATTTTCTACATTTTTAGTAAATTTTGCCGAATCTGCAACATCCGCACATCCGCATTAAATTTTTGCGGATGCGGATGCGGATGCCGGATCAAAAGTTGCCGGGTCGTCCGCGAGAATGCGGATGCGGATGTCGATATCCGCGACATCCCTAATATATATATATATATATATATATATATATATATATATATATATATTTTCATGCGTATTGAAGCCGACTTATTTTCTCTGCGCCTACGATTCAGAGACTAGATCGTAATGTCTGCTTGCTGACCTTGACATATATACATTGTTGACGTTTGCATTTCTGACCATCTTTCTGCTGGTTGCACAAAAAGTTCGCTTTGGCTCGGCGCTATGGTACATAATTGGTAAGATTTTGTAAATATATATTATGTACACGTATTATGAACTGGGATGCAGCTATTTTTACCCAAAAACCAGAGGGATCCTGAGATCCTCTAGGTTCTAAACGGGGTATGGACGGCAACGGGCAGCCCCCCCCCCGCCCCTCTAAATACGCCACTGCGATGTGCTTTTGTTTTGAGTCAAAAAATTAGAAACATGAACTTATATATGCAATTTATGTACCACCCCCACAAATCCCTGCAGCTTCGTTACATGAATTTCTTTTCGTGTGAAAATAATGAAAACCTGGGTTTTTTCGCTGGCAAATTTTCGCAATTTTGCGAAAAGCTTGAAATTTTTTTCGCAAAATAAATTTTTTTGCAGACATACTTTTGTTAATTAATGCACTAATGCAGTACACTTTTTAAATGTTAATAAAACATTATACAGCCTATACGGGTTGACTGACGCAATTTTTTACCCTTTTTGGCCAAAAAGCAACGAATTCGACACTTTATTTAAATATATGGAGCCGTCTTTAGAATTTTTGTGTAATTTTTCACAATTTTCACCATCGATGCTCAGCCGTAAAGAAATTTCAGAAGACCCGGCCAATAACCAAGTTAAAACTGAAATGCTAACATTTTGAAATGCTTCTTAATTATGTCACCTCCTATTGTCACCGACAGTCCGACCCCTATTACTGTCTCAGTGTTACATGCAGTCGGTGTGATGATACATGGAAGAAAGTGTGTCCCATTTACAGTCACTAAAAACATCAAGTCACAATGTTGCACGAGTCCGGGCCTTGGAAATCAGAAAAAGTTGAAGAAAGTTTCAATTTTTAGGCCAAATTTGGTCGATTGGGCGGTATCGGAAGTGTTTCCGACTAAACCACAAAAATCATCGCTTAGTCGTTACGAGTTCACCTCCAC
>JASANF010012198.1:0-33248 GCA_030248245.1 Trissonchulus sp. WLG1_4 | reverse complement strand
TCATCTTCGTCAATAAAGCAAATACCGCTCACCTGAGGCACTATAGCACTTTCTTGTGTCGCTTACACGCGTTCGTTACCCAACACTCACTGTTGGTGAGTTACATAGATGCAAACTGCAGCAATTCACAATGCAACAAGGGTCGCATAACAGAAGCACAAAATTTAGTTGAGCACCCATCGGCAGGAACTAAAGTGAGCAAATTAATCCATATGTTTTTGTGTCAAAGCGTCAAACCGGAGTTAGCTCGGGTCTGACTTTGACAAAGCCCCACCATGAAGTCAATATTAATACATGAGGCGGGATTTTAACGCGTAAATCAGGATTTTTCTCTGCAGTCCGAGTTACATTAGCAAATTTGTTTAATGTTTAATTGCGGCATCTGATTTTGAGTGAAAATGATAATGCGCTTATTGTAGTCATTTCAAAAAGCCACACGTAGCACATTTGTGACTCATAGGAAGAAGTTGTGTTTAAGACAACGGCGACTACAACATCAGCAGCAACAACAACACTGACAGAATACTAAAGGTCTAACACTAGATAGAATGCCCCCATACACTTTCTCTAGCTCTAACGAACTTGGGCGGGGTCCCGTCACTTCACCACCTCGGCAGTCAACCGAGAAAAATGGTGCTGCTGGCTCAACGCTCCCTGTGAGCTTGTGGCAGACTCTACCCCCAGCAGCAGCAGCAACAGCAACAACAACAATCCGGGACTTTTTTCACTGCCTCCACGAAGAGTTACGTTGCGCGCCGGACTTCAAACGAAAAGTGGGGAACCCTCGGCAAAACCGGACCGGCCTTGGACTGGACGGGAGAGTGGATGGGATCGCATGGGTTTTTATTAGGCGAAGCTAGGGGGTCAGCAGCCTACCTTCGCCTACTACTACTGCTGGCTGGTGACACTGAAAGAAACCCAGGGCCAGTCAAACCGAGAACAGCTGGCAACGAGAACTATGACTGCTGCACTTGTAACCGACAAGTCACATGGTCTGGGTGGTCACTACTATGCACGACTACGGGTAAATGGTGCCATGCCCGCTGCGCGGGCCTAAGACCAAAGGAATGCAAAGAACTTGCAGACTCGGGAGCACAAGGGTGGTGCTGCTTCTCGCACAGCTCAACCAACCGACAGAACAGCACTCACCACGGCTCATTAAACGCACCATCAGATAGCACACCTTACACAACAAATTGGTGGAAATGCGGCGAAGCAGTGAAAAACACCTACCTCCGCTGCCACTGCGGAACAATATCACACAAGCAGAAGGAATGCAGCGGAGTCAGCCGATACTATAGGGAGGCGTGCAGCTGTGGCTGTAATAATAAAGCAATCGCAGCGCAGCCGGCTGTTAGCAGCCATGCTACACCCACCATCACCACTGGTACTACGAGAACAAGCAACGCGGGGTCTCACAAGTGCACGGTATGCAACAACCCAGTCAGAGATCAGAAAAATCAACTAATCTGTGCCTTGTGCAAATCGCCAGCCCACAAGAAATGCTCAGCCCTAACAAGAACTGACATAAAGGACCGAATACGCAGCTACAGCTGGACCTGTGCGCAATGCAATAACAACCCAGCTGCTGCCCCACCGAAACAAGTCCGTACGAACGCTTGGCTCAATCAGAAAATAAGTGCTCAATCAGAAAATAAAATAAGTGCTGGCATGGAACGCTGATGGGTTAAATGGCAAGATTTCGGAACTGGAAAAAGGGTTATGCGACGAAGAGCCAAATTTTTGTATGATCCAAGAAACCAAACTAAGGGCCAGTGCCAAGACTCCTACCATCCCTGCCTACGCTTCAGTGAGGAAGGACAGAGACGACAGACAGGGCCGGACAGGCGATGGGCTCCTAACCTTAATAAAGCATACAGTACCGTATGCAACCGTGGACACCGGGCCCAACCCTGCCGACACCTGCATCGAATCCCAAACCATCAAGGTCTACACACCAACGGGAGAGCCAGTCTATGTCACAAATGTCTACGCCCCACCGTTTTGATCTGATGGGTCAGGCAACGTAGACAGCTTTAACCCTCTACTTGTGCCGTGCCCTGGTACCAAGTGTGTCTTTGTGGGCGACTTCAAGCTCACTCGGAACTGTGGGATATGCACCAACCTAAAGACAATAGAGGTAACGCCCTAGAAGACTGGATAATGGATTGGGGTCTAGAATGCATAAACGATGGCAGTCATACCCGCTCAAACCCAACAACAGGAGGCAGCAGCACACCGGATCTGTTGATGGTATCCATGAACCTAGTGAATGGGGCCGAATGGACAACCACCGAATGTCTAGGTTCCGATCACTTACTTCACACGACCACCGTCCGAATCGACACTATGAAACAACACCTCCACCAACCCAGATGGAATTTCAAACAGGCTAACTGGCAAAAATTCACAGAAGAGGTTGACAGAAAGATCATATCGGACGATCCGCCAGTGGGTGACCGTGCCTGTTATGTAAAGCTGAAGGAAGCCACCATGCAGTCAGCCAATTTGTGGATCCTTGAAGTCAACATCAGAAAAAAGAACGAAATCTGGATGAAAGAAAATTGTGCAAGCCATAAAAGATTGAAACCGTCAAAGACGCACAATCGGTCAAAACCGGCAGCAGTGGATAGCCAAGTGCAGAGAGGTCAGATTGCTCATAACCCTGGCTAAGGAGAAAAAGTGGAGCGAATTTCTGGACGGAGCAGAAGTTTCGTCGGATCAACACCAAATTTGGAAAATAGCGAAGTCTCTGAATGGCCACTCAGAAACCAACGTCCCCAACGTCGCGCTGAGGCTGAACGGCAAGGAAATAATAGACGATACGGACAAGGCAAACGCCATCATGCGACATTATGCCAACATAAACCAGCTTAAATTCACCAAGCAAGAGCGAAGCTTCAACAGAAAAGTCAAGAAACAACTACAGCAGCTTGAACCAGAGGATAGTGAAGAGTCAGCTCCTTTTAACAGCACTGAGCTAGACTGCGCCATCGACCAGATGAAATCTAAAGGAGCGGCCGGCGAAGGTGACATAGCCCCCTGCATGATAAAGATGTACGGTCCACGAGCCAGACAGCTATTGCTCAACTGCATCAACAAATCGTGGTCCACGCGTTCCTGCGTGCAAGAGTGGAGAGACGCTACTATTATACCCCTGCTCAAAGCCAAAAAGCCGGCGTCTAATGTGGATTCATATCGAACGGTCAACTTGACCTCCTGTGTAGCCAAGGTTATGGAACGCATGGTGTCGAACCGTCTCACATTCCTAGCAGAACAACACAGTTGGTTCAATAAAGATCAGGCTGGGTTTCGGAAGCACCGTTCTAGGGAAGACCAGGTCATCAAGATAACCCAAAACATTAGCGACGGTTTTTAAATGAAACACATGCAACGTACAGTCCTGGCCCTAGTGGACTACAGCAAGGCTTTTGATACGGTCTGGAAATATCGGTTCATCAACAGACTTATTGCCACGGGCGTGCCAGGAAGATTTGTGAGATGGATCAATGGCTTCTTACGAAATCGGCGCGCGCAGGCAAAAGTCAACGCATCAGTGGGGCGAAAAATGAATTTGCGCCAGAACCTGCCGCAAGAGGCAGTTTTATCTCCTACCCTATTTCTCTTCTACGTCGACCCCCTCAGAGGTTTGATTCCTGATGACATTCACACTAGCCTGTACGCAGACGACGCGGCAATCTGGGTCACCCACAGGAATCGCCTGGAGGCGAAAAGCAGAGTACAAGCTGGTGTTTCGATAATCCAGGAATGGAGCGAACAGCAGAAATTACACCTAAACGTAAACAAGTGCGAAGTATCATACTTTGCAAACAACTCGAAAGAAGCTTGCTGGAAACCTGCGGTGCACATTGGCTCAACAGAACTGAAGGTGAACCCACACCATGTATTTCTCGGAATTACATTCGACAGATCACTATCATTTGCCAAGCATGTGGAGAAGGTCACCGATAAAGTCAACAAGAACTGCTGGATGATCGGCTGCACTGAAAAACGCGATTGTGGTTGGAAGAAAAACCCTACAAAGAAACTATTCTCTGCCACCATCAGAAGCGTCATGGACTATGGCGCAGCAGGCTGGCAACCATGTCTCTCCGCGACCAATGTGGAGGCTCTAGAAAGAGCCCAAAAGAGAGCGCTGAGATTGATGACTGGACAACTAAAAACGACACCTACTGAAGCGCTGCGAGCTAAAGCTGATGTCCAATCTTACAAGACCATCTGCAAACGAAACATTGTCAAAGAATTTCTGAAGGCGAAATGTCTGCCTATATCAAACCAAAGTTTCGATGCACTTTCAAGAACAGTAAAGCATCGCACTACCGGTCGAAGCAGCCTAAGACATGCAGCACAAGAACTCATTAACAGCATGGAGTCCAAGAACACCCTGAACGCTGCAACTCTCTAATCTCTGACAAGCACTAAATCTCCAGCCTGGAGCTGGTAGGCGGGAGGCTGGAGCAGCCGATCACTGGTGGAAGGGAAGTTGAAAAAAGATACGGGTCATAACGAGCTTAGTCATTCCGCAATTTCAACCATTTCTAGTCACTGTGCAAGCTACACCGTATACACCGACGGCTCCGTTAACGGGGGAAACGGTAAAGGCGGCTCCGCCGTAGTAGTGACCACCGGGCCCCCAACAGCACCAGAAATTGTGGAAGTCAGACGAAAGAAAGGCACCTCGCACACAAGCTCCTATGAATCAGAAATAGAAGCACTCCAGTTGGCTCTCTCATGGCTTAGTGACAACGAGGACCCAAACTGTCTAATTTGCACGGTCATCCAGTCTACGATCAAGGCTCTAACCTCTCTCCCGCACGCTCAATCACCGAAAGTAAATCAACTGCGGACGACACTGGACAACTATCGGGGAGAGCTGTGCATTCAATGGGTACCTAGCCATGTGAACATCACAGGCAATGAGTCGGCGGACAAGCATGCCAAGATTGCCATGGAAAGTGAAGACGAAGCCAGCAAGTCATTAACCTGGCGTGCAGTTCGAAGCCTGGTGAAGTCACAAATCAAGGACGAGGCCATACAACACGAGTTAGTGAAATCAACCTATAGCAGGCAGCCACCAGCGCAGCTCCCCACCCGAATGCAACAAGTGCGACTAGCCAGACTACGCTCAGGACATCACCAGAAACTACAAGGTTACAGAGGAAAGTTCCTCGGCGAAGACCCCACCTGCAAACGGTGTGGAGAGGAAACAGAAAATGTCACACACTGGCTGCAGGGTTGCCCTGCAACCATCATGCAGCGAATGCGTATTTTCAAAGATCCCACTCCACCTCTCTCGTGCTGTTTTGAGTGCCCGGAACGCGCGGATGCGTTCGCGCAGTCAACCTGCGACTGCGACGCCTGCCAACCTTAACAACAACAACAACAACATCGACGGACATGGCGGAACTGAGACGGGAACTCGACGCTTTGGTCTGCGCAGTGACGGTACAATGGGTGCCTGGGCACTGTGGCCTACTGGGCAATGAGATGGCGGACAGGGAGGCGGGGGAAGCGGCGGGGGGCGAAGGCGAGGGAGACAGGGTAACATTGGCCACGGCGTATGCGGCGATTGCAAGGGCGTTCACTGATGACCCCCCACCAAGGAGGCCCTCAGAATAATCTACGGACCAGGGTTTGACGATCGAACGAAGTCGTTAAACACGAAGGACGCTGTCCTTCTTACCCAGCTGAGATCCGGTCACTGCAGGCGGCTGGCGGCGTGCAGGGCCGTGGTGGCCCCCGGGACGGACCCCATCTGCCCCCGGTATCAGCAGGCACCTCAGGATCTCGAACATTGGTTGTGCCAGTGCCCGGCGTTAGTCTATCCTAGGCTAACCTATATTGGAAACCCGGCCCCCGACCTGCGGGTGCTTCACAGCGACCCAGTGGGTGTGGTCGCGTTAGCGCGAAGGACTCTGTGACCTCCGCGACGTGACGACCGTCAACAACAACAACAACAACAACAACAACAACAACAACAACAACAACAACAACAATAACAACAACAACAATAACAACAACAACAACAACAACAAGATCTGATGTTAGATTTTTTTACATTTACGACAATAACTCTACATATGTTGAGAGAAAGAGGAGGCCCCAACTTAGAAAGAATGAAAAAAATGGAGGCGACGGAAATCGAACCCGGGCCGCCTGCTACGAAGTCAGGCATGCTACTTCTCCCTTATTTCACACTTCACTTACTTTTAAACATCACACATTTATGTGTTGATAAAATATTTTATATTTTAACACTCACACATCACTGTGTTGTACAGTAGCCGGCAGGATAAATGGTCAGTGTGTGGTGGTGCGCTAGGCCTGTGCGGCAGTGTTTTTGTTACGGTTGTTCGCCCATTATTTTTATGACAGTATTCAGCCCAAATGGCCTGTTCTGCTTCTCATTAATGCGTTATTTCTACTAGTTGTGTTCGCGTCCGTTGTTGGGCAGTTTTGGCTCAGAAGCCCTGCCGAGTCTCTTTGGTGTTCTTTGGCAGTATCGGCCAAGAGGGCCCTGCCTATTCTGCGTTCCGTATGCGCCGTGGTATGCCTAATCGCTGCTCGCTACCCCCTACGCTATTGGGAGGCCTTTTCAGGCTGTAGCAGGCGATACTGCTTTGTGTGCTGCGCCTACTGCGCCTAGCCCCGTAAACTAGGTAGGCCCCACTCCCGTCGGTGTCCGGCAACCCCGGCCCGCATGGGAGACCCCGCTCATCATACCTGGAAGCCCCGCTGGCGATTTGGTCAAGGCTAAGGGCGAGGGATGACTCTCCCCTAAAGCTTGGACCTGCCGTTCCCGCTTGGGCCATTCGTAGGTGCGGCAACGAGTCGCCTTACAAATGTGGCGAGGCTACCAGGATAAGGGATAGTCCCTTATTGAGCTTTATATGTGGTTTTGACTGTACTTTGTGATATATATTTTGTTTTTTTGTATTTATGGCGCTTAGTTTTTCCTTTTATTCCAGTCTTTTTGGGTGCGCCTTATATATGTGATATTTTGTATTTTGTGGGGTATATTTATTATTTTTTGTGTATTGAATCGGCTCTTTATTGCTCGTGTATATTTGTATTGTGCGCCTATAATATGTATGTTTTTTGTGCTCCCTGCCTCACCCCCTCTTTTGTGCCCCTTTTTGGTCAGTCAATTCCTTTTTGGTCTCCTCTGTCTCATTGTTTTGATCGAAGTTTGGAATGTTATTTTTGTATAATTGTGTGGGCGAGGCCCAGTTTTCAGAAAATTTTGTGCCAATAATTACGGGCCCTATTATCCAAAATTTTTGCTGCCCCTCTATTGTCCCCCGCCATGCCTTCCGTAATCCTTGGGCAGGCCCTCACGTGGCCTCAAGCCCTACCGTATGCCGTCGTGAGCCTTGTCCCGGGGTGTGTGTTTACGGGACTGATCCTGCTATCCCTGCCCCTTTTTCGGCGGTGGTTAGGCCCCCGATCCGCGACCAAATTCCCCACTGCGCCTACGTCGTGCGCGCTACGATCGCTTACCTGCTCGACCTTTCTGCCCCCGATGCCCACCCCCCATCTGGTATTGCAGTTGTCCCCGGCTTCCTCTGACCCTGTGTCGAGTGCTAAGGAGTGCGATGACGCCCCAGAAAACCACGGCACACAGGGTGGAGGGGCCCTCCTCTTTGGCGACGTGTCTTGGACCCCAACCCCCAGCCAGTACGGCGGAGGTTTTGGACCCCCTCTCGCAGAACCGCCAGCGCAGACCGGTTAGACGACGGCTGTTCTCCGGCTCTCCTGCGCGTGATCCTCACCGACCTGAAGCTGCTATCGACGGTGACGACCCAGACCGTCCCCCGACCTGTGGTGCGACTGTCCCCGCAGAAACTGCTGCCCCTGTGGTGACCCTCCGACCAGTGCAGATCCAGTGGAAGAAGAAGACCGCCGCCCGTTGTCGGTGGCTCTGAAGAACACGGCGGAGAAGCCTTCCCCTGGGAATAGCCCAGAGAGGGAGAGGAGAATAGAGAGTATGGTGCGTATGTACGCGCACTCCACCAAAAATTGGGTGCATACCCAGGGGACCCGTTTTCTACCATCGGGTGCTTTGCCCCCTTGACCACCAACATTGGGGTGAAGCCCCTCAAAAATTTGCTTCTAGTAACGAAGCTGGGGACGTAAAAATTCGGCTGAGGATTATATACCTGAAATGCCTCATGCCACCCTGGGCTCAAAAAGTTGGGAAGGGGGCCCCGTGGCGGTACCTCTAACTAGTACCCCATGTCAACCATCAGAAGAACCACGGGGAAGGAACCTACCTGTGGTCAACGGAGAAGAAGCCCAGCGGACCAAGAATGGTGAAGACCAAGCTGATTCTGGGGACTTCTCCTTTGTTGCAGGAAGGGAGTTCTACAGTCTTAGTTGAGGTCACGAGACATCAATGAGAGACGGGACACCCTGAATGCGACCACTTCCTCATCAGAAGCCGGGAATGCAGCCTGGAACCGTGGAAGAATGCCGTCCACCATCAATGAAGATACGAAGCAGACGACCTCCGGCTCCTGGTCATCATCCGAAAATCATCAAATTGGCCCAGAAGCTCAACCGGGGATTCCTCCCCCTGGTCGCAGAGTCCAAGTGACTGGGCTCATACAAAGATGGATCATCAGTGCCGTGGATAGTCGGGGTTTCGCTACCCGAAACCGCACCGACCATCAAAGCCAATCTGCCTTCCCGGACCACCGGGGTATTTTTGCTAACCGGTCCCGCTACACCAGCTGAGACGGATCTGACACCGCGGACCATTGAGGTTTATTCGCTACCCAATGCCGCAGCTTCTGTTAATTCCGAAAAGCAGTTGCCAAACAGTGGTGTATATTCGCTACCCACTATGGATAGTGCTACGCACGCGGCAACGCCTTCACAGATAACTGGGGTTTCTTCACTACCCAGAACGACTTCCAGGGACCATTCAGAATTTGCTCCGCAGTCCACCGGGGTATTTTCGCTACCCGGAACTGCACCAGAAGGCCCAGCGAAGTCATCAAAGCAAGAGCTGGGGTGTATTCGCTACCAGAACTTGCTTTAACAGTGGACGAAGATCCGGTTAACATTCTGCTGCTCATCAGTTGCCTGTGGGACCTCACACCCTGGGGCACCCTGCTTGGATCCAGCCTACTACCCAGGCACCTAACCAACGACCGGGATTGCCCAAGTACTACGCTGACCCCAACCATTCCGAGTTGAGTTGGGTTCGGGCGTGTTTGGGCACGGCCTCTACTAGAAACGAACTGATCAAACGGTCTGGCCCTCACCCGTGCTGGAAACCACCAGAAAAGCCTGGATGGGTATTACACACCACGGTACCTGACCCACCAATACTGGGATGGATCTACAACCACCGGAAGCTCGAAGACCTACGCCGATTCATCTATGTCCAGTGCTTAGTCCTACGCTTCCTCATCCACTTACGGCTACCGTAACCCAAAAGGGGTACTGATGACCGTCACATCTCAGCGGACGCCGCGGAAGAAGCTGACCATAGCCGAATTAAATGAACAGCTGGATCAACTCTACGATGCTCTACCGAAGACGCCTGGGGATACGGAGAGATATTGGCCGTTCTACTACCAACTCAAAGCTGCGGCTGAAGCCAGAAAGCTAGAGGACATGGAATTGGACCAGCCTCAACCCGACCTATACCCTGCGCAACGGGACCCTGCGGTCTACTCAGCACCCCCTCGCCCCCGACCTAGACAATATGAACAAACGGACTGGCCAGGACGAGCCTTGGTACTTGTCCAGCTGCCCTCCACCCGCCCAACGACAATCATGTGGTCATGGAGCCGCAGCAGGCCTGGCCAATTCGGAGGAACATCAGAGCGGGATAAGCCAGCAACAACTACCCCCGAATTTGACATCAACTCAACCCACGGAGGAAGTCTTGATCCAGAAGCCCCTGCCATGGTACCCTCAACGGCATCGGCCACAGGTGACGCCCGGCCTACTGCGGAAGCCTCCCCCTTGGGGTCGACTTACCCCTATGGGACCCAACCGGAGGCACCACGAGCACTCCCGACCCAAAAGGCCGTCACCTTCAGCCAGACCCAAACGGCCCCTGTCCACAATACTATTACCCCGGATTTGTCTATGGCGGTTCAACCCTACATCAGTCAATTGGCCGCAGCTGCCGCAGCCGGAAACATACGGAGGAACTACTCCTCCATCTTCCGCAACATCGAGCTATTCCAGGGAAACAAGAAGGGGGCCACTAAGTGGTCTGATTAGATCATTGTCTTCGAGGCAGTGGCCCAAGCCAACTCAATCTCACCTGACTGCTGGCGTCCTGCCCTGATATCCTATTTGGACAAGACCAGTGGCCAAGATGATGCTGCAGGCCAACATGCCACTCACGTACAAGGGACTGAAGAGCAGACTGCGTCTCTTGTATGAACCGCGGCCCGAGCAGCAAGTGTCGCTGGCGCAACGGTTCTACTTGAGATCGCAGCATGTGGACGATACCGTGGCTGAATATGCCTCAGAGCTGGAAACACTCCTGTCCAGAGCCTTTCCTGGAGAATTAATGACCGATGTCCAGCGAGCTGAAAAGATCATGTCCCGACTGAGGGATAGTCTACGTGCTGCAGCCCTACCTTTCCTACCTCAAATGGAAAGCTGGCCCAAGAACCGGGAGTCCTTGCGACGTCTGGTGAGAACCTGTCCAAAATGGAAGCGGAACAGGAAATTCTGGTCAAATCTCCGACGGCCCTGCTGTCCCATATAGCTGGAGTGCTATGAAAAGCCAAGGAGGAAGCGACGGTGCATGACGAACAACAACAAATTCTGCAAGCCATCCTGGAAGAAACGGCCAAGCCTATCCCAGCTTCAACAACAACGACACAGCAGCCTAACACTGCAACGACTGACCAACTGAAACTGGATGCGGAGGAAATGCGATCCCTCATGAATTCCTTTCGGGAGGAGTTGTTGCATATGCGCGAGATACAAGATCATGCAATGATGCATAACCAACAAAACGCACACCAGCAATTTCCCCCTACCCCAACCGAGACGGAACCACAAGACCAGACCTACCAGGATTTGCCGAGCCCCATGCCACCTCCACCTTTCAACCCCGGCTTGGTGAACCCCAACGCAGAATGCGACCGCTGTGGAGGAAAAGGACACTTGGCCCGGCATGTGCTAATCTGGTCTACAGAGCAATGTGGTTCCGTCTCGGTTGGGGTAGGGGGAAATTGCTGGTGTGCGTTTTGTTGGGTTATGCATTTGCATGATCTTGTATCTCGCGCATATGCAACAACTCCTCCCGAAAGGAATGAGGGATCGCATTCCTCCGCATCCAGTTTCAGTTGGTAGTCGTTGCAGTGTAGGCGCTGTGGTTTTGTTAAGCTGGGATAGGCTTGGCCGTTTCTTCCAGGATGGCTTGCAGAATTTGTTGTTGTTCGTCATGCACCGTCGCTTCCTCCTTGGCTTTTCATAGCACTCCAGCTATATGGGACAGCAGGGCCGTCGGAGATTTGACCAGAATTTCCTGTTCCGCTTCCATTTTGGACAGGTTCTCACCAGACGTCGCAAGGACTCCCGGTTCTTGGGCCAGCTTTCCATTTGAGGTAGGAAAGGTAGGGCTGCAGCACGTAGACTATCCCTCAGTCGGGACATGATCTTTTCAGCTCGCTGGACATCGGTCATTAATTCTCCAGGAAAGGCTCTGGACAGGAGTGTTTCCAGCTCTGAGGCATATTCAGCCACGGTATCGTCCACATGCTGCGATCTCAAGTAGAACCGTTGCGCCAGCGACACTTGCTGCTCGGGCCGCGGTTCATACAAGAGACGCAGTTGCTCTTCAGTCCCTTGTACGTGAGTGGCATGTTGGCCTGCAGCATCATCTTGGCCACTGGTCTTGTCCAAATAGGATATCAGGGCAGGACGCCAGCAGTCAGGTGAGATTGAGTTGGCTTGGGCCACTGCCTCGAAGACAATGATCTAATCAGACCACTTAGTGGCCCCCTTCTTGTTTCCCTGGAATAGCTCGATGTTGCGGAAGATGGAGGAGTAGTTCCTCCGTATGTTTCCGGCTGCGGCAGCTGCGGCCAATTGACTGATGTAGGGTTGAACCGCCATAGACAAATCCGGGGTAATAGTATTGTGGACAGGGGCCGTTTGGGTCTGGCTGAAGGTGACGGCCTTTTGGGTCGGGAGTGCTCGTGGTGCCTCCGGTTGGGTCCCATAGGGGTAAGTCGACCCCAAGGGGGAGGCTTCCGCAGTAGGCCGGGTCGTCACCTGTGGCCGATGCCGTTGAGGGTACCATGGCAGGGGCATTCTGGATCAAGACTTCCTCCGTGGGTTGAGTTGATGTCAAATTCGGGGGTAGTTGTTGCTGGCTTATCCCGCTCTGATGTTCCTCCGAATTGGCCAGGCCTGCTGCGGCTACCATGACCACATGATTGTCGTTGGGCGGGTGGAGGGCAGCTGGACAAGTACCCAAGGCTTCTCGTCCTGGCCAGTCCGTTTGTTCATATTGTCTAGGTCGGGGGCGAGGGGGTGCTGAGTAGACCGCAGGGTCCCGTTGCGCAGGGTATAGGTCGGGTTGAGGCTGGTCCAATTCCATGTCCTCTAGCTTTCTGGCTTCAGCCGCAGCTTTGAGTTGGTAGTAGAACGGCCAATATCTCTCCGTATCCCCAGGCGTCTTCGGTAGAGCATCGTAGAGTTGATCCAGCTGTTCATTTAATTCGGCTATGGTCAGCTTCTTCCGCGGCGTCCGCTGAGATGTGACGGTCATCAGTACCCCTTTTGGGTTACGGTAGCCGTAAGTGGATGAGGAAGCGTAGGACTAAGCACTGGACATAGATGAATCGGCGTAGGTCTTCGAGCTTCCGGTGGTTGTAGATCCATCCCAGTATTGGTGGGTCAGGTACCGTGGTGTGTAATACCCATCCAGGCTTTTCTGGTGGTTTCCAGCACGGGTGAGGGCCAGACCGTTTGATTGCAGTTCGTTTCTAGTAGAGGCTCGTGCCTCAAACACGCCCGAACCGCAACTCAACTCGGAATGGTTGGGGTCAGCGTAGTACTTGGGCAATCCCGGTCGTTGGTTAGGTGCCTGGGTAGTAGGCTGGATCCAAGCAGGGTTGTCCCAGGGTGTGGATGGTCCCACAGGCAACTGATGAGCAGCAGAATGTTGAACCGGATCTTCGTCCACTGTTAAAGCAAGTTCTGGTAGCGAATACACCCCGAGCTCTTGCTTTGATGACTTCGCTGGGTCTTCTGGTGCAGTTCCGGGTAGCGAAAATACCCCGGTGGACTGCGGAGCAAATTCTGAATGGTCCCTGGAAGTCGTTCTGGGTAGTGAAGAAACCCCAGTTATCTGTGAAGGCGTTGCCGCGTGCGTAGCACTATCCATAGTGGGTAGCGAATATACACCACTGTTTGGCAACTGCTTTTCGGAATTAACAGAAGCTGCGGCATTGGGTAGCGAATAAACCTCAATGGTCCGCGGTGTCAGATCCGTCTCAGCTGGTGTAGCGGGACCGGTTAGCAAAAATACCCCGGTGGTCCGGGAAGGCAGATTGGCTTTGATGGTCGGTGCGGTTTCGGGTAGCGAATATACCCCGACTATCCACGGCACTGATGATCCATCTTTGTATGAGCCCAAGTCACTTGGACTCTGCGACCAGGGGGAGGAATCCCCGGTTGAGCTTCTGGGCCAATTTGATGATTTTCGGATGATGACCAGGAGCCGGAGGTCGTCTGCTTCGTATCTTCATTGATGGTGGACGGCATTCTTCCACGGTTCCAGGCTGCATTCCCGGCTTCTGATGAGGAAGTGGTCGCATTCAGGGTGTCCCGTCTCTCATTGATGTCTCGTGACCTCAACTGAAGACTGTAGAACTCCCTTCCTGCAACAAAGGAGAAGTCCCCAGAATCAGCTTGGTCTTCACCATTCTTGGTCCGCTGGGCTTCTTCTCCGTTGACCACAGGTAGGTTCCTTCCCCGTGGTTCTTCTGATGGTTGACATGGGGTACTAGTTAGAGGTACCGCCACGGGGCCCCCTTCCCAACTTTTTGAGCCCAGGGTGGCATGAGGCATTTCAGGTATATAATCCTCAGCCGAATTTTTGACGTCCCCAGCTTCGTTACTAGAAGCAAATTTTTGAGGGGTTTTCACCCCAATGTTGGTGGTCAAGGGGGCAAAGCACCCGATGGTAGAAAACGGGTCCCCTGGGTATGCACCCAATTTTTGGTGGAGTGCGCGTACATACGCACCATACTCTCTGATTCTCCTCTCCCTCTCTGGGCTATTCCCAGGGGAAGGCTTCTCCGCCGTGTTCTTCAGAGCCACCGACAACGGGCGGCGGTCTTCTTCTTCCACTGGATCTGCACTGGTCGGAGGGTTCACCACAGGGGCAGCAGTTTCTGCGGGGACAGTCGCACCACAGGTCGGGGGACGGTCTGGGTCGTCACCGTCGATAGCAGCTTCAGGTCGGTGAGGATCACGCGCAGGAGAGCCGGAGAACAGCCGTCGTCTAACCGGTCTGCGCTGGCGGTTCTGCGAGAGGGGGTCCAAAACCTCCGCCGTACTGGCTGGGGGTTGGGGTCCAAGACACGTCGCCAAAGAGGAGGGCCCCTCCACCCTGTGTGCCGTGGTTTTCTGGTGTGCGTCATCGCACTCCTTAGCACTCGACACAGGGTCAGAGGAAGCCGGGGACAACTGCAATACCAGATGGGGGGTGGCATCGGGGGCAGAAAGGTCGAGCAGGTAAGCGATCGTAGCGCGCACGACGTAGGCGCAGTGGGGAATTTGGTCGCGGATCGGGGGCCATAACCACCGCCGAAAAAGGGGCAGGGATAGCAGGATCAGTCCCGTAAACACACACCCCGGGACAAGGCTCACGACGGCATACGGTAGGGCTTGAGGCCACGTGAGGGCCTGCCCAAGGATTACGGAAGGCATGGCGGGGGACAATAGAGGGGCAGCAAAAATTTTGGATAATAGGGCCCGTAATTATTGGCACAAAATTTTCTGAAAACTGGGCCTCGCCCACACAATTATACAAAAATAACATTCCAAACTTCGATCAAAACAATGAGACCAGAGGAGACCAAAAAGGAATTGACTGACCAAAAAGGGGCACAAAAGAGGGGGTGAGGCAGGGAGCACAAAAAACATACATATTATAGGCGCACAATACAAATATACACGAGCAATAAAGAGCCGATTCAATACACAAAAAATAATAAATATACCCCACAAAATACAAAATATCACATATATAAGGCGCACCCAAAAAGACTGGAATAAAAGGAAAAACTAAGCGCCATAAATACAAAAAAACAAAATATATATCACAAAGTACAGTCAAAACCACATATAAAGCTCAATAAGGGACTATCCCTTATCCTGGTAGCCTCGCCACATTTGTAAGGCGACTCGATGCCGCACCTACAAATGGCCCAAGCGGAAACGGCAGGTCCCAGCTTTAGGGGAGAGTCATCCCTCGCCCTTAGCCTTAACCAAACCGCCAGCGGGGCTTCCAGGTATGATGAGCGGGCCGGGGTTGCCGGACACCGACGGGAATGGGGCCTACCTAGTCTACGGGGCTAGGCGCAGTAGGCGCAGCACACAAAGCAGTATCGCCTGCTACAGCCTGAAAAGGCCTCCCAATAGCGTGGGGGGTAGCGAGCAGCGATTAGGCATACCACGGCGCATACGGAACGCAGAATACGGAGGGCCCTCTTGGCCGATACTGCCAAAAAACACCAAAGAGACTCGGCAGGGCTTCTGAGCCAAAACTGCCCAACAACGGACGCGAACACAACTAGTAGAAATAACGCATTTAATGAGAAGCAGAACAGGCCATTTGGGCTGAATACTGTTATAAAAATAATGGGCGAACAACCGTAACAAAAACACTGCCGCACAGGCCTAGCGCACCACCACACATTGACCAATAATCCTGCCGGCTACTGTACAACACAGTGATGTGTGATGTTAAAATATAAAATATTTATCAACACATAAATGTGTGATGTTTAAAAGTAAGTGAAGTGTGAATAAGGGAGTAAGGGAGGGTCTCCCAAGTGAAGCCTTACAGTAGCATGCTTGACTTCGTAGGAGGCTGCCCGGGTTCGATTTCCGTCGCATCCATTTTTTTCATTCTTTCTAAGTTGGGGCCTCCTCTTTCTCTCAACATATGTGGAGTTATTGTCGTAAATGTAAAAAAATCTAACATCAGATCTTGTTGTTGTTGTTGTTATTGTTGTTGTTATTGTTGTTGTTGTTGTTGTTGTTGTTGTTGTTGTTGTTGACGGTCGTCACGTCGCGGAGGTCACAGTGTCCTTCGCGCTAACGCGACCACACCCATTGGGTCGCTGTGAAGCACCCGCAGGTCGGGGGCCGGCTCTCCAATATAGGTTAGCCTAGGATAGACTAACGCCGGGCACTGGCACAACCAATGTTCGAGATCCTGAGGTGCCTGCTGACACCGGGGGCAGATGGGGTCCGCCCCCGGGGCCACCACGGCCCTGTACGCCGCCAGCCGCCTGCAGTGACCGGATCTCAGCTGGGCTAGAAGGACAGCGTCCTCCTTGTTTAACGACTTCGTCCGACCGTCAAACCCTGGGCCGTAGATTATTCTGAATGCCTCCTTGGTGGGGGGGTCATCAGTGAACGCCCTTGCAATCGCCGCATACGCCATGGCCAATGTTACTACCCTGTCTCCCTCGCCTTTGCCCCCCGCCGCTTCCCCCGCCTCCCTGTCCGCCATCTCATTGTCCAGAAGGCCACAGTGCCCAGGCACCCATTGTACCGTCACTGCGCAGACCAAAGCGTCCAGTTCCCGTCTCAGTTCCGCCACGTCCGTCGATGCTGTTGTTGTTGTTGTTGTTGTTGTTAAGGTCGGCAGGTTGACTGCGCGAACGCATCCGCGCGTTCCGGGCACTCAAAAAAGAGAGAGTGGTGGAGTGGGATCGTCGAAAATACGCATTCGCTGCATGATGGTTGCAGGACAACCCTGCAGCCAATGGGTGACATCTTCTGTTTCCTCTCCATACCGTTTGCAGGTGGGGTCTTCGCCGAGGAACTTTCCTCTGTAACCTTGTAGTTTCTGGTGAGTCCTGAGCGTAGTCTGGCTAGTCGCACTTGTTGCATTCGGGTGGGGGGCTGCGCTGGTGGCTGCCTGCTATAGGTTGATTTTACTAGCTCGTGTTTTATGGCCTCGTCCTTGATTTGCGACTTCACCAGGCTTCGAACTGCACGCCAGGTTAAAGACTTGCTGGCTTCGTCTTCACTTTCCATGGCAATCTTGGCATGCTTGTCCGCCGACTCATTGCCTGTGATGTTCACATGGCTAGGTACCCATTGAATGCACAGCTCTCCCCAATAGTTGTCCAGTGTCGTCCGCAGTTGATCTACTTTCGGTGATTGAGCATGCGGGGGGGGAGGTTAGAGCCTTGATCGTAGACTGGCTGACCGTGCAGATTAGACAGTTTGGGTCCCCGTTGTCACTAAGCCATGAGAGAGCCAGCTGGAGTGCTTCTATTTCTGATTCATAGGAGCTTGTGTGCGAGTTGCCTTTCTTTCGTCTGACTTCTACAATTTCTGGTGCTGTTGGGGGCCCGGTGGTCACTACTACGGCGGAGCCGCCTTTACCGTTTCGCCGTCAACGGAGCCGTCGGTGTATAGGGTGTAGCTTGCACAGTGACTAGAAATGGTTGAGATTGCGGAATGTCTAAGCTCGTTATGACCCGTATCTTTTTTCGACTTCCCTTCCACCAGTAATCGGCTGCTCCAGCGTCCCGCCTTCCAGCTCCAGGCTGGAGATTTAGTGCTTGTCAGAGATTCGAGAGTTGCAGCGTTCAGGGTGTTCTTGGACTCCATGCTGTTAATGAGTTCTTGTGCTGCATGTCTTAGGCTGCTTCGACCGGTAGTGCGATGCTTTACTGCTCTTGAAAGTGCATCGCTCCTTGGGTTTGATATAGGCAGACATTTCGCCTTTAGAAATCCTTTGACGATGTTTCGTTTGCAGATGGTCTTGTAAGATTGGAGATCAGCTTCAGCTCGCAGCGCTTCAGTAGGAGTCGTTTTTAGTTGTCCAGTCATCAATCTCAGCGCTCTGGTTTGGGCTCTTTCTAGAGCCTCCACATTGGTCGCGGAGAGACATGGTTGCCAGCCTGCTGCGCCATAGTCCATGACGCTTCTGATGGTGGCAAAGAATAGTTTCTTTGTAGTGTCTTTTTTCCAAACCCAATCGCGTTTTTTGGTGCAGCCGATCATCCAGCAGTTCTTGTTGACTTTATCGGTGACCCACTACATGCTTGGCAAATTATAGCGATCTGTCGAATGTAATTCCGAGAAATACAGCGTGTGGGTTCACCTTCAGTTCTGTTGAGCCAATGTGCACCGATGGTTTCCAGGAAGCTTCTTTCGAGTTGTTTGTGAAGTATGATACTTCGCACTTGTTCGCGTTTAGGTGTAATTTCTCCTGTTCGCTCCATTTCTGGATTATCGAGACACCAGCTTGTACTCTGCTTTCTGCCTCCAGGCGATTCCTGTGGGTGACCCAGATTGCCGCGTCGTCTGCGTACAGGCTAGTGTGAATGTCATCAGGAATCGAACCTCTGAGGGGGTCGACGTAGAAGAGAAATAGGGTAGGAGATAAAACTGCCCCCTGCGGCAGGCCCTGGTGCAAGTTCATTTTTCGCCCCACTGATCCGTTGACTTTTGCCTGCGCGCGCCGATTTCGTAAGAAGCCATTGATCTATCTCACAAATCTTCCTGGCACGCCCGTGACAATGAGTCTGTTGATGAGCCGATATTTCCAGACCATATCAAAAGCCTTGCTGTAGTCCAGTAGGGCCAGGACTGTACGTTGCATGGGTTTCATTTGAAAACCGTCGCTAATGTTTTGGGTTATCTTGATGACCTGGTCTTCCCTAGAACGGTGCTTCCGAAACCCAGCCCGATCTTTATTGAACCAACTGTGTTGTTCTGCTAGGAATGTGAGACCGTTTGACACCATGCGTTCCATAACCTTGGCTACACAGGAGGTCAAGCTGACCGTTCGATATGAATCCTCATTAGACGCCGGCTTTTTGGCTTTGAGCAGGGATATAATAGCAGCGTCTCTTCACTCTTGCACGCAGGAACCCGTGGACCACGATTCGTTGATGCAGTTGAGCAATAGCTGTCTGGCTCGTGGACCGTACATCTTTATCATGCAAGGGGTTATGTCATCTTCGCCGGCCCCTCCTTTAGATTTCATCTGGTCGATGGCGCAGTCTAGCTCAGTGCTGTTAAAAGGAACTGACTCTTCACTGTCCTCTGGTTCAAGCTGCTGTAGTTGTTTCTTGACTTCTCTGTTGAAGCTTCGCTCTTGCTTGGTGAATTTAAGTTGGTTTATGTTGGCATAATGTCGCATGATGGCGTTTGCCTTGTCCGTATCGTCTATTATTTCCTTGCCGTTCAGCCTCAGCGCGACGTTGGGGACGTTGGTTTCCGAGTGGCCATTCAGAGACTTCGCTATTTTCCAAATTTGGTGTTGATCCGACGAAACTTCTGCTCCATCCAGAAATTCGCTCCACTTTTTCTTCTTAGCCAGGGTTATGAGCAATCTGACCTCTCTGCACTTGGCTATCCACTGCTGCCGGTTTTGGCCGATTGTGCGTCTTAGACGGTTTCAATCTTTTAAGGCTTGCACAATTTCCTTGTTCATCCAGATTTCGTTCTTTTTTCCGATGTTGACTTTAGGGATCCACAAATTGGCTGACTACATGGTGGCTTCCTTTAGCTTTATATAACAGACACGGTGACCCACTGGCGGATTGTCCGATATGATCTTTCTGTCAACCTCTTCTGTGAATTTTTGCCAATTAGCCTGTTTGAAATTCCATCTGGGTTGGTGGAGGTGTTGCAGTTTCATAGTGGCGATTCGGACGGTGGTCGTGTGAGGTAAGTGATCGGAACCTAGACATTCGGTGGTTGTCCATTCGGGCCCATTCACTAGGTTCATGGATACCACCGACAGATCCGGGGTGCTGCTGCCTTCTGTTGTTGGGTTTGAGCGGGTATGACTGCCATCGTTTAAGCATTCTAGACCCCGATCCATTATTCAGTCTTCTAGGGCGTTACCTCTATCGTCTCTAGGTTGGTGCATATCTCACAGTTCCGAGTGAGCGTTGAAGTCGCCCACAAAGACGCACTTGGCTCCAGGGCACGGCACAAGTAGAGGGTTAAAGTTGTCTACGTTGCCTGACCCATCAGATCGAAACGGTGGGGCGTAGACATTTGTGACATAGACTGGATCTCCAGTTGGTGTGTAGACCTTGATGGTTTGGGATTCGATGCAGGTGTCGGCAGGGTTGGGCCGGGTGTCCACGGTTGCATACGGTACTGTATGCTTTATTAAGGTTAGGAGCCCACCGCCTGCCCGGCCCTGTCTGGTGTCTCTGTCCTTCCTCACTGAAGCGTAGGCAGGGATGTTAGGAGTCTTGGCACTGGCCCTTAGTTTGGTTTCTTGGATCATACAAAGATTTGGCTCTTCTTCGCATAACCTTTTTTCCAGTTCCAAAATCTTGCCATTTAGGCCATCAGCGTTCCATGCCAGCACCGATAGACTTATTTTCTGATTGAGCCAAGTGTTCGTACGGGCTTGTTTCGGTGGGGCAGCAGCTGGGTTGTTATTGCATTGCGCACAGGTCCAGCTGTTGCTGCGTATTCGGTCCTTCATGTCAGTTCTTGTTAGGGCTGAGCATTTCTTGTGGGCTGGCAATTTGCACAAGGCACAGATTAGTTGATTTTTCTGATTTCTGACTGGGTTGTTGCATACCGTGCACTTGTGAGACCCCGCGTTGCTTGTTCTCGTAGTACCAGTGGTCATGGTGGGTGTAGCATGGCTGCTAACAGCCGGCTGTGCTGTGGTTGCTTTATTATTACAGCCATAGCTCCACGCCTCCCTATAGTATCGGCTGACTCCGCTGCATTCCTTCTGCTTGCGTGATATTGTTCCGCAGTGGCAGCGGAGGTAGGTGTTTCTCACTGCTTCGCCGCATTTCCACCAATTCGTTGTGGAAGGTATGCTATTTGATGATGCGTTTGGTGAGTCGTGGTAAGTGCTGTTCTGTCGGTTGGTTGAGCTGTGCGAGGGGCAGCACCACCCTTGTGCTCCCGAGTCTGCAAGTTCTTTGCATTCCTTTGGTCTTAGGCCCGCGCAGCGGGCATGGCACCATTACCCGTAGTCGTGCATAGTAGTGACCACCCAGACCATGTGACTTGTCGGTTACAAGTGCAGCAGTCATAGTTCTCGTTGCCAGCTGTTCTCGGTTTGACTGGCTCTGGGTTTTTTTCAGTGTCACCAGCCAGCAGTAGTAGTAGGCGAATGTAGGCTGCTGACCCCCTAGCTTCGCCTAATAAAAACCCATGCGATCCCATCCACTCTCCCGTCCGGTCCAAGGCCGGTCCGGTTTTGCCGAGGGTTCCCCACTTTTTGTTTGAAGTCCGGCGCGCAACGTAACTCTTTGTGGAGGCAGTGAAAAAAGTCCCGGATTGTTGTTGTTGCTGTTGCTGCTGCTGCTGGGGGTAGAGTCTGCCACAAGCTCACAGGGAGCGTTGAGCCAGCAGCACCATTTTTCTCGGTTGACTGCCGAGGTGGTGAAGTGACGGGACCCCGCCCAAGTTCGTTAGAGCTAGAGAAAGTGTATGGGGGCATTCTATCTAGTGTTCGACCTTTAGTATTCTGTCAGTGTTGTTGTTGCTGCTGATGTTATAGTCGCCGTTGTCTTAAACACAACTTCTTCCTATGAGTCACAAATGTGCTACGTGTGGCTTTTTGAAATGACTACAATAAGCGCATTAACATTTTCACTCAAAATCAGATGCCGCAATTAAACATTAAACAAATTTGCTAATGTAACTCGGACTGCAGAGAAAAATCCTGATTTACGCGTTAAAATCCCGCCTCATGTATTAATATTGACTTCATGGTGGGGCTTTGTCAAATTCAGACCCGAGCTAACTCCGGTTTGACGCTTTGACACAAAAACATATGGATTAATTTGCTCACTCACTCACATTAATTTGTTCCTGCCGATGGGTGCTCAACTAAATTCTGTGCTTCTGTTATGCGACCCTTGTTGCATTGTGAATTACTGCAGTTTGCATCTATGTAACTCACCAACAGTGAGTGTTGGGTAACGAACGCGTGTAAGCGACACAAGAAAGTGCTATAGTGCCTCAGGTGAGCGGTATTTGCTTTATTGACGAGATGAAGAAATGTAAAAAAAATTAGGTTATGTATTGTTATACTGCGGCCCCGGTCTTATATGCTCCGCGTGAGCTAGCGGGCTAATTCTCAGAAACGTGACCGGTGCCTACCTGTGCCGGAGAGCGCGCAGTGATAACAACTTGACGCTATGAGCGTCGAACTGCAAATCTAGCACTTGCTCAATAACAGGTTCGGGAGCACTCCAAAAGATTTCTCTACGGGCCCTAGTAATGCAAACACAAGAACAAACCTTTGATCATTAAACTCGGACAACGAATAAAACAAAGGCTTTATTGACAAGCCTGATTATATCATAAATTTAGGCAGTGGAAACAGTTGTGTAGTACACGACAAAAATGACCTCAAATGACAATAAAAATGTGCTAATGGTAAACTCCTAACTCAAGAGCGTCGGTCTCTTGAACTCACAATTATTCCATATAAAGATCTATAATTTCCCCCAATAGTTTAAGCCCCGACCGACTCTTAAGTTCCCATCAAGCCAGCCAACTAGCTTGCATTGCACTCTTTTTAGATTAATCTAAACTTCATATTTTAGACTCAGAATAAGTTTCCCCTTTTAGAGTATAACTCGAAACATAATTAGAACGTAATTAAACAACTTTTTAGACTGAATTTAGGTTTTTAGATTATCACCAAAATATGTGTAATTTCGGCTCAATTGCGCACTCGTTACTATGACAACTAAACATGAATAGAACTCAATGCCAAATGGACGTACAAAAAGGGCTAGGTCAACGAGGGTGGGACCCTGAATATATAACAGTATAAAGTAGAGGTAGCATCACGGTCAGCGGCCGGCCGGAACCGACTTGGCTCATTTGACAAAGGGCCGGGCCGGGCCACGGGCCAGGCTTTACGTATAGGGACCTAAAAAGTTGCAAAAGTTCTAACGTCTGAAGATTTCATCCGAGTATCAGGTTTAGATTATTTAACCAACTTTCTAGATAGTTTTCACCTAATCTAAATTGTTTATTGTTCATTTGTGTTTATTTAGTTCCTCTCTTTATTATTTGTTGTCTAGCCAGAAAAAATTTCCGATACTTACGACTTCAATTATGCAAATTTCACCTAAAAATCAAAAATTGCTTAGTTTTTTCCGGAGGACGCCGCCTCAGACCCCTGCAACTTGTTTGCTTCCTGTTTCTTGTTGTTTATTTTTCATGAAAATGTTTACATGTGTTCATTGGTGCATTGGGCACCATAATTTTTTTATTCGTTGCATGGTTTACCGATCGTTGTCGTCACAAAGTGACTTTTCGGTATATACTTCGTCTAGTCAGATTGTTTACAATGTCCAAGAATCGGAGACGAAAACCTCGGTACGAGTAACACAACACTATTTCATGAGATCTACGGACCATTGACACTTTCTCCTGCCATATTCGATATTCGATGGTCGATATTCTCGTTTTAGTGGCGAAGTTAAATATTTCGATCACAAATTCGATCTATTTAACTTTTTGAAGTAGTATTTCTGGAAAGTGTTTTGTCCGTGTTGCTCCACGGATTTGCATTTTTACTTTGTTCTATTTTGTTTTTGGTTTAGATGTGCAAAAATTTTACAGCACTAAGTCGGTTATTAAGAACGCCACCTGCTTCTACTGGTACCTAGATGTACGTTTTCACCATTCGTTTTTGGTACAAAGAAGCCACTGTATACTATGATCGGCATCTCAAATTTCAATCTAAATTTTTGATTTTGTAGTTGCGGTGTTATGAATGGATCCTACAAGGCTACAAGGGCAGATACCTCGCTTGCACGGAACACAAACTGTAATAATCTTCCTTTATTAGCACAAATGCAACAGGATAGAATCGAACTACAGACGTTCTTATTAGAAAACAAGTGCTCATTAAATGAGGCCACATATTGACGTTTTGCGCAACATGTGGGTGGCCAATCAGAGCGTAGATTCTATGCGTAACACAGTTGACAAAATGAATGCGTTTTCTAAAGCGTATTATGAAAATTGAAAATACGCTTTTGAAAACGTATAAAATTTCTGCAATTCGCATTATTTGACGGATGGCCAAAACTTGCTATCCATCAGCTGTCTCAAGTTTGAGGTGATGCCAGTTCTAATTAGACACGCAGTCTATAGTTATGACCACATTTCATGATGTGGTCAAACAAACTTAGCATGTGTGGGCCAGCACATAAAATAGAGGCGAAGGTCCTAAGAGCAGCTGTGTCGACAACAGCTGACAGCTCGCCAAATTTGAAAACGTATATTTTCTGATTAATTCGAATAATTTTTCAGCAAATTTGCGGATTGAAACGTATAAAAATGAAGCGTATAATGCGCTTTAGTTTTGACACGGTTCCTAAGTAAACGCTGATGCGTTGAAAAGCAATAAGATATAGATAAAAGGTTAATAACTCATTTAGGGTCATTTAGGACACAGCACAACAGGTCTTTAATTTTGATTTTAGCGTTAATCCTGTTGTGCCACAGCCCACAACACAACTGGTTTCTAATTTTTATTTTGGCGTTATAACACTAAACTGTGCAAGAAATTCGTCTTATGCATGTTTTACTTCAGCTCAAATATGTATATGCGTGTGTCACCTAGAATTACCGTGTTAAATTACACTGAAAGACTGGTAGCTCAGAAGAACACAGCTACCTGCAGTGCAACGCTATGTTGATGTTATTTGCAGCTTCCAAAAAATTCAGGGACGGAATTGAGCCATCTGTCCTCAGATTATTAATCCAGAGCGCTGCCATCTGAACCAACCGGCTCCTACAACTTACTCACAACTGAATGATTTTAGTGGAACAGTGCATTAGACTCAAGCTTTCAGTAATAATAAATAACAAACATTGGTACACTAAACTTATTTCAACGTAAATTCTGAAAAATATATTGATCAACGAAGTGATTATCGATGAACCAAAATCTTAATAAGGCTGTTGATGTTATCTTACACTTGTAATCACAGGGCACCAGTTGTCATGTTGACTTTAACGACTATTATTAGCAAGCCGAAATAGCACAGTTGGGAGTAAGTTAGACTGAAGATGTAAAGGTTCCTGGTTCGATCCCGGGGTTTGGCAACTTTTTTAAACTTATTCTAAATTTGCAGTTTTTAATAAGTTTGTCTTTCGCCTTATATTTATTTTCCCAGAAACTAGGAATAAATATGCATCTTAAAGATTACACTTTTCGTTAGTTATTCAAGGCATTTCATGTTGGCCTTAGCCTATGAACGCGATGCTTTTTCCAAATTTGATCGCTGCGTTTTATTGATATCGTTTTATTTTTTGCTTTGAAAGATACCTGCAGACTAGAAGTTGATTTACTAAACTCATTAATCAAAAAACGCAGCTCATGACTTTTGAATAAGAATGATGTTGTGATATGTACTTCATTTTTTTCGTTTGAGAGACTTCTAGCTTGTTTTTACACAATTTGTTGTAGGGGAAAAACACCTTCAATATTTTGCTTACACAGTTTGCTGAAAGAAACACTACGCCAATTTTTTATATTACACAATTAGAAGTAAAATAATTGCTGCAAAACAGGTTTTATCTGACCCACTGGTCAGCTTTGTGAAAGTGTTGCTTAATACTTACTGAAGGTTTTGCCGCAGATTGATACATAATTTAGACACGAAAACATTAGAAAAGGTTTGCAAATACCCTTGTGGACATTTTGACAAACTTTCAGCGAAATTAATGGAGAAACTTTTGAGATATAAACTCTTCTCACGTTCTTAAAGTTTTTCTTTCAATTTGGCTGAAAGTTTATCAAAATGTTTGCAAGGGTATTTGCAAACGTTTTCTCATGTTTTCGTATGTAAATTATGTATGTATTAAAAATGAGTTATCATTAAAAGGCATGACAAAATCAAAGACAAAGAGTTAACATCAATATGGAGCCGCTCTTTTGTGTACCTAAAGTCATTTGTAAAAAACATCCTTGGTGTTATTTGTTTAATTAAGTGCACTTAATTAATAAATTGCCTCTAACTGCTGTTGACAGCAGAAAACCATGTATCTAGCGCTTAATAATATGTTTGAATTTGTTAGCACAATGGCACCTAGTTATTAAGAACATTCTCAGTCTCAGCTTTTAATTTTTATGTAGCAAAAAATTTTCACTTATTAACATTTAAAAACTTGTCACTGTCAATATTTGATAATAAGTGTTTGTAATAGCTGCGTAAGCTTATCAAGAGTATCTGTTCATACAACATTTTTTGTTATCAGTAGACACAATGGCTAAAAGAACTCTAATCTGAAACGAAATTTTTATTTTTTTATATAATTCTCAAGTCTAGTGCATTCGCTTTGACTATTTCAACTAAAATGGGACTAAAATTTTTATCTAAGTTTAATTAAATTAAATCTAAAATTTCTACTAAAATACGTTTTAGATCCACAATTAAAGTTTTTTTCATAATTTTGACAATTAGAATTTTAGAAAATAAGTTCAGAATAGAGTTGCAATGCGATTCCTCTCAAACGAGGTGCTCAAGTTCCTAATCCTTGTCTAACTATGTCTGCGGGTACCCAAGGCCTGGGGCCGGTTCCATTAGACTACTTCTACACTACAACTGCTTCACGAACATTTTTTGGTTTTTATGAAGCTACATTTCTGAATTCATACATAACATATACTGTTTTAACATATATGTTTTTTCTCTGTTACTGTATGTTGCTAAATTTATTGAAACATTGTCGTCTTCCATGTGTCTTCTTCGAGTAAAATGCTTTTGCTTTTGCTTTGCTTACATCTTATGCATCTATATCATCTAGATAATTTTTATATCTAATATTTTTAATCATCTAATATAAAAAATTAACACTGCGACTTTTTCTATCGATTTAGCTACATTCTACACTGAACTCATATTAAAAATGTAATTGCATGAATTACCAGTAAAATCGTATGCTGTTGTATATTACATTCTTGATTGCGATTTGATCCAAAATCAGACTACTGTTTTTAACCATATTTTCATATTTTTTTCATTTTCTGTCTGACAAGCATAAATATTACGGTTTTTTCAATTCAAAGCGCGTTTCCTTTAGCTAATTTTTTTGGTAATTTAAAAAGTTTTAACATATTTCTGTTTGTTCAATTGAGCGATTAGAAGGTTAAATAACTATATTTGCTACTATTATTGCAACTATTGCAGCAGATGTAGTCGATTTACCAAATGTAGCTACATCTACTACAATTGTAGTAAACTTATGTAGCAAACTCAAAGGATACTTGGTATATGCATGTAGATACAAAATGAAATGAAATTTATTGCAATCATCATAATATTCAAAAAGTTTGTATGTCACTTGTCTAAACACAGTTTTAAAGTATTTTTAGCTAGTAGCAATCATGCATTAAAGACAAAGCAAACATATTAAGTACGTTGACAAATTAAAAACAAAAATGGCAATGTGCAAACCTGTTAGGCCAATCAGTATTCTGAATTGTTTTTATGCCTAAATATTTAATGGCTTTGATCATAATCTCAGTCTCTCACATAATTCTGCGGTTAAAAGCGGCCGTTATATATTTGGCTAGTTTTAATACTTGATGAATCTGAGTTTCTCATTGTTTCGATAAGTTACCGAAGTTGCTGATAGCTAAATACACTGAAAGGTCAATTATCACTAAACAGGACACCTAATAAAACGCAGTTCATTCTTAACTGTCCTTATGTCGCAGACCTACATAAACGTGGCGTGCGATAACACTGCCTACGATCTCAGGACTGCTTACAGTCCTACTGCTGACGCTCTATTTCTAGATCGTGGGTGGAATTCGCTGGACTTTTGAAGAGGCTACCAAGTACTGTTTTTTGCGATGTTCCATGAGCTGTATCATCATGGATTAGATTATTTACTACTGACTGATTGTTTTAAGCAAATGCAGAACTTCAATCTCGAATTTCAAAAACACAATTTTTAATATTAGTCGCAAAAAGGGGTAGAGGTCGCGTATAAGCGCGCACAGGACACAGGAATTTGCCCCCTCCCTACAAGGGCCATTTCCGCTATTTGCGCTTTTATTGTGCCCAGTTTAAAAGCCCCCCACACCCCCGAAACCCTCCTCCCCTTCCTTCTCTAGGGCTTTCTATCCCTCGCTCCTATTAGTCAAAATCGCAGGCAGACTTACCATTCTTCGCTTCTATGGGTTAGGCCTAACCCTAAGCCTAAGCTTAAGCCTAAGCTCAGGCCTAAGCCTAAATTTAAGCTAAGCATAAGCTCAAGCCCGATTTTTATTTATTGAAAGCCTGTACTTCGGCCTGTGACAGGCCTTGTGTGGGATACAGTTGATTACAATAGAATTATATGTTCGCTGTGTTTTATATATAGATTTTTAATTGTAAGACGAAGTCAAAATTTGATAAAATTTGTGACGTGGATTTGCATGTATCACTGGCAGTCATTAGTACTAAATTGTTTACTTCATTGTTGATTAAGTAATTATTTTGATAATATTTATTTATGCCAGCCATCATATCGCCACTATCTTGACTGAAATTTAAGCGTAAAATTTTGTTTTGGATTAAATATTGTAAACGCTTGTTAAAGAATGACAACACCGCAATATCACATCGAAATTATGTCCAAAGAGAAATTATAAACTGAAAACTTCAGAATCCTACCTCATAGTTTACTCAATATAAAAATTACAATTATAGACAAAAAATTAATAATTATATATATATATATATATATATATATATATATATATATATATATATATATATATATATATATATATATATATATATATATATATATATTATATATATATATATATATATAATATATATATATATATATATATATATATATATATATATATATATATATATATATATATATATATATATATATATATATATGAATAACTTCTACATTTATTAATAAAATATAAACAAAATTCTATTACGGTTTTAATCCATTTGTAAGCAACTTCTAAAAATAAGCCCCTGACAAACAAAAACTGAAACATGCAAGCTGCTTCGTAGCCAATTAATACAAAAAAGCAGTAGACAGACTTGTCGCCGCTAAGGCGGCACTTGCTTGTTTTAGTGGTATAAATTCTGCCACTACTTGCTGAACTCTTGATTGTCAAAATCTATTCTATTAGTAACGAAATCATTTTTTTAAACTGGTGCAACTTTTTGTCACAGTATAGTGCTTTTACTCTAAGTAAGTTTTAAAAATTATTACTCAACAAGTTTCTTGGCAATTTTTAGAAGTTTTACTTTCATATTTAGCAGGAAATTATCAAGTCCTACTTTTCAAAGATACAAAAACCAAAAAGTGCTTACATTTAATTAATTTATTTCAACCAATCAAAATAACACAAAAAACATAGTAACGAAGAAAAGCAAGCAGTAAATAGCCGTTTCGGGCCGATTAGCCGTCTACTAGTGCCTTCCCTTTCAAGTATTGTAACAAATTAGTTCTCATTAGTCTTGCCTTAAATATGGCTAAAATAGAAGCATTTACAACCTCAGGGGGAAGTCCATTCCAAATTGGTGCAACGCGATTGGCAAAAAAATATTTACGGGAGTTAAATCGACAAGCAGGAATAAAAATTTTCATAGGGTGTCCCCTGGTCACTGAGTCTGTCTTCAAGTCCGAGCATCTTATATCAACTAAACCTAAAATTATTTTATAAGTCATTTCTTATAAATCTTTTCTTAGTCGTCGCAGCTCTAGTGACTCCATTTGAAAAAAGTATCAGTCTATCTACATAAGATAGGCCAGAACACCCAGGTAGTCGGCGAGTAAAGTACCGTTAAACTTTTTCAATGATATCAATGTCTTGAAATAAGTAAAGGTTCCAAACTTCGCTGGCGTACTCAAGCTTTCTTCGACAAAATGTATTGATTTGAATTCAAAAGGGGGTTGAACGAGTTTGAAAAACTCTGAAAATTGCATTTACTACCCTTGAACCCTCTTATCTTTGACCTTATCCCTGGTTTATCTTGAAACCCT
The DNA here is from genome assembly GCA_030248245.1 of Trissonchulus sp. WLG1_4. Classification (NCBI taxonomy): domain Eukaryota; kingdom Metazoa; phylum Nematoda; class Enoplea; order Enoplida; family Ironidae; genus Trissonchulus; species Trissonchulus sp. WLG1_4. The sequence continues at coordinate 3,008 of JASANF010012198.1, read as the reverse complement.
TAGCTGCTATACTGATACAGTGATCTGAAAATTTCAAATTAGTTGTAAAAATAACGCTTAGATCATTAAAACACGTAACGGGGGCGATAAATATGTTAGAAATGCAATAGGTTTTTTGCAGATTATTACGACTTAAATGCATAACATTGCATTTATCAAGTGCCAGATTTAACTGCATTTCAGCTACCCAAATAATTAGATTATTCAGATCAGTGTTAAGATGATCATCAGTACGAAACGCTTGTAGGTAAAGTTTGGCATCGTCTGCTTATAACTTTAACTTAAAATAAACTAAAGCTTTTTCAACAACATGTATATATATTATAAATAGCAAGAGTGCATAATAAGAAGAGTATGACACTGGGCCAATTCCTGGCAGGGGTCGGAATTACAACCTGCGACCATTAACTCCAAAAACAGGCCACGAATTGGACCATAGTACCACCCCCACAAACTGGACCACGGTTCAAAACGTGGCAAGGGTACCCCCCCCACAAACCCGACCCCGATCCAAAACGTGGGGGGGTACCCCCCCCCCCACAAATCAGACCCTAGTGGTCAAAACGTGGGGGGGTACCCCCCCCACAAATGGGACCCCGGTCCAAATCTTGGGGGGGTACCCCCCCACATTTTGGACCCCGGTCTGAAAATGGACCCTAGTGCCAAATCACCAAAATTTTGCTCAAAATGCAGTTTTCGGCCAATCTGTGCCCTGTTGGGGCTGCTCAGCCTCAACTTTTGGCTTGTGGGGTTGCCGACCCCTGCAAGGCCGGGTACAACCTATTGTATTCGTTTTTCTGGATGCTTTTGTTGATTATTTGAAACATCAAGGGTCCCCCCTTGTGAACTTGAAAAATTTTTGGTAATGGATTGGTCTGAAAACTTTTTTCTATGGGTGATTTAGGTCCCAAATTGCGGATCCGACAAGCGTTTTAATTTGTGCCCGTCTGGACTTCCGTACTGCCTCACCTAGGGGGTTAAAATGGGCAAATTTTTCAACATTGCGGATTCTTTGTTTTCTGGGGTAATTTTACCTCCTGAAAACGAATTTGAGCTCCATTATTGTGTGTACGGCTCGCAAAAACCTGTGCGACCGCCTCCCCTCCAGAAACCCAAGGGGTCCAATTTTCTAATTCGAGATTTTGACGTCCCCAGGGGTAATTTGGGCATTTTGGGCATTTCGAAAATACATTTTTAAAATTTTTTTTTGAATTTTAAAAAAATTTAAAATTTTAAAAAATTTGACTTTTTTCAGATTTTTTCTGGAACGCTAATATTTGCTTTCCGGAATGCCGAAATAATCCTAAAACATCAAAATCACGCAATTTAAAATTATTTAAAATTTTTATGTTTCCTAAAATTTTTTGATTTGTACCAATTTGAAGATTTTAAAACTTTTTTAAGACAGTACAACCACACAATTACAATTCCAAAAAAAATCTGACAAAAAGTCAAATTTTTTAAAATTTTAAATTTTTTTAAAATTTAAAAAAAAATTTAAAAATGTATTTTTGAAATGCCCAAAATGCCCAAATTACCCCTGGGGACGTCAAAATCTCGAATTAGAAAATTGGACCCCTTGGGTCTCTGGAGGGGAGGCGGTCGCACAGGTTTTTGCGAGCCGTACACACAATAATGGAGCTCAAATTCGTTTTCAGGAGGTAAAATTACCCCAGAAAACAAAGAATCCGCAATGTTAAAAAATTTGCCCATTTTAACCCCCTAGGTGAGGCAGTACGGAAGTCCAGACGGGCACAAATTAAAACGCTTGTCGGATCCGCAATTTGGGACCTAAATCGCCCATAAAAAAAAGTTTTCAGACCAATCCATTACCAAAAATTTTTCAAGTTCACAAGGGGGGACCCTTGATGTTTCAAATAATCAACAAAAGCATTCAGAAAAACAAATACAATAGGTTGTACCCGGCCTTGCAGGGGTCGGCAACCCCACAAGCCAAAAGTTGAGGCTGAGCAGCCCCAACAGGGCACAGATTGGCCGAAAACTGCATTTTGAGCAAAATTTTGGTGATTTGGCACTAGGGTCCATTTTCCAGACCGGGGTCCAAAATGAGGGGGGGTCCCCCCCCCCAAGATTCGGACCGGGGTCCAATTACGCGGGGGGCGCCCCCCCCCACGTTTTGACCACTAGGGTCTGATTTGTGGGGGGGGTACCCCCCCCGTTTTGGACCGGGGTCGGGTTTGTGGGGGGGGGTACCCCTGCCACGTTTTGGACCGGGGTCCAGTTTGTGGGGGTGGTACTATGGTCCAATTCGTGGCCTGTTTTTGGAGTTAATGGTCGCAGGTTGTAATTCCGACCCCTGCCAGGAATTGGCCCAGTGTCATACTCTTCTTATTATGCACTCTTGTAAATAGTAATGGCCCCAAAGGAGATGCCCTGCTGCACACCAGAGGTGATTTTAGACGGGTTCGATTGAAAATTATTGATTTTCACAATTTGCTTACGGTCAAATAAAGAAATTTTGAGCCAAAGTACAGTCCTTTAAAATTGAAATTGCCTCCGACGCTTCGGCCGACGCCACAATTTCCGACGCGGCGGATGACGTCATCCGACGCGTCGGGTGACGTCATCCGACGCGTCGGGTGATGTCATCCGACGCGTCGGGTGATGTCGGATCCGAGGCGCGTCGTGGAGTCCGACGCGTCGGATGGTGTAAGATTTAACACCAAAACTTTTACCAAGCATTTTGGGTCAATATTGGAATTAGGTTGCAACTTGCAGTCCGGAAAGGGCCGAGGTTTTTAGTGCATGGGGGGTGGGCAAAAATAAAATTCAAGCACTTGAGTGTACTACAAGTTATTAAATTAAATTTATTAAAAGGTTTAGATAAAAATTTTAAATTTCATTACAAAAAATTTCACATTTACTTAAAATGACTAGAAAAATTGATACTAAAAATAAATAGCATAGGAAAGCTTAGTATATACCTTGAAATTTTTCTGGCCAGTAAGCCAGACAGTCTTATGTAACCTGGCAAACTCTCCACCAAT
>JASANF010012194.1:0-66410 GCA_030248245.1 Trissonchulus sp. WLG1_4 | reverse complement strand
GGGTAATACCCCTCCCCCTCCCCCTGGTGGGACCCTTCCCTCCCATCGGACTACTTAATTTTGACCCCCTTGTCAAAAAACAGCAATTTAGTAATTTGCATCTTTTCTTGGCCAAAAAACACAGATTTCAACAAATTTTGGCTAAAATTAGGTAAAAAAACCGCTTAATTGCTGCAGCGCAACGGTACTGTAAAGCCATAATCTAATTTTGACGAACGAAAAATAAAAATGACGACAGGAATTTAAAAATGACGCCAGAATGATGAAATCCGATTTTGAAAAAAAAACCCTGGTTTTGTTGCCAGATTTACGTAATAACCAGAACTTGTGCAAACCCCCCCCCTGTGATACCGGTGAAAACATTTTCATGATTTGAAGCTGAATCTCTCGAGCGGAAAAATGGATAGGATTATTATAAAAATGCCCTTCACAGAAGGGCAGCAATGTTAGTAGAATAGGAAAGCGGAAAAATGCTAATATGCTTGTTAAACACCCGGGACAAGTTTTGCCGCCGAATAGGAAAACGCAGCTTGTTAAATGAAGCGGACAAGAGTTGTGTCAGAATAGGAAAACGCAGCTTTTTAAATGAAACGGACAAGACTTGCGTCAGAATAGCAATCGCCCTGCGACACGTCAGTGCTTTCTGCACCCTATTCGCGCGAACTAATCAGCCATTATCATGAGCTGCTCTGTTGCCGGAAAAGTATAGTATACATAGCTGGTTCTTGATGTTTTTTACAAAGGCAAGCCATGACCGGAATAAACATTCTTGTAATGAGTCGTACATTCACAAGAATCATTAATCGGTCATAGCGGTCATTCGTTTTGATTTTTACACATACGTTATACGTACATGTGTGTAATCATCATAAACATTTAAGTAGACTAAGCTTCGTGTTGAATATTAGTATGTACACTCTGTGAAATGTTTATTTAAAATATGTCATTCGTATATGTATGTAATATGTGAAGAAATTTAAATTAAGTAACTGTATTTCTACTTTACACTACAAGTCCTGACATGTGAATATGTGATAGTAAGCGTCAAGAATGCTTTTCCTAGTGTTTCGCGCGAATAGGGTGCAGAAAGCACTGACGTGTCGCAGGGCGATTGCTATTCTGACGCAAGTCTTGTCCGTTTCATTTAAAAAGCTGCGTTTTCCTATTCTGACACAACTCTTGTCCGCTTCATTTAACAAGCTGCGTTTTCCTATTCTGCGGCAAAACTTGTCCCGGGTGTTTAACAAGCATATTAGCATTTTTCCGCTTTCCTATTCTACTAACATTGCTGCCCTTCTGTGAAGGGCATTTTTATAATAATCTTATTATACAGTTTCAAAATCTATGCAGTTACAGGTCCGACGCAATTATCGCGCCTACGCCAATCAAAAAAACAAAGTAGCTTACTTTATTTTCTGGTAAAGTTACCAAATACTAGTGTTTCATGCTTGTAGTGTCATGTCCAGGTACCTGTGTCACGAATATTGCTAGCCGCGAAGTCGGTCCGCTTTGCCTAAAACTAGCAAGCCAAAGCAAAAACCAGCAACAAAACATGCTCTGAAAAAGTGCAATAATAGGTACATGCAACATTATATACATACATAACCTACACCACATTCCAGAGGGATGGGAGTGATAATTAAGGGGAAACGGCCATACTACTGTATGAAATTTAAATTACTGCATCTTATATAAAAAAAGCAAAAGGCACTCACCACAGGAACTGAAACAAAAGCTCATAAAACACGTGTTATTGTGCCCCTCTATGCTGGCCTTCTGCTTACTCTTGGGCCGTATATATGCCAGACAGGGTTCAGTGCAAGCATACAATTAAAGATGACAGTGAGATTTGGTTAAGTGAAAGCAGCCCGTATACAGTAATTATGTGTATCATGCAATAAAACAAAAACTAAAAAAATATTTTAAAACCCTGTCGCTACGGCACAAGAGCGTAGCAGGGGGACCGGTGAGCATAATTTTTATGGCACTTTTATACCTAGTGCTCACGTCTGGTAAGCACCAGCTGCCCCCCTTCCAAAACACTTATATAAAATGCAATTTTCAAGGGGTCATAGCTCAGAAAATACAAATTTATGGATAGGGGTTCTATTACAAAAAATACGTCCCTTGAGGTGCTCTACTCCAATATAATAGGTCCACTATCCCCCCTTCCCAACTGCACTTGATCCGATGCATTTCAGTGAACTTTTTCAATTACATTTTTACTGAAACATTTTATTTTTAGTAGCATTGTTGCTTGTAAAACCACTGAATAAAGAAAATAGTGGCGTATTTATCGGGTTAAATGCAGTTGGGGGGGATAGTGGACCTATTGTTTTAGTAGAGCACCTTGAGGAAAGCATTTTTTGCTTCAATAACCCCTATTGTATTTTTTGTCTTTTTGAGATACGCCCCCCCCTCCCCCCCCCCCCCCGAAAACTGAAGCCTCCGTGAGAAACGTGTTCGCAATTTTTTTCGGAAACCCGTGTTTTTTGGGTTCAAAACGTGTTTAAATGGAGTAGAAATATATAATGTTTACAATTTTTCAAAATCGAAACATTGGCATTCTGACCCTGTTCCATTCAAACAATTGGCCAAATTTACCAGAATCGTCTAATTTTTGACCAAATCTAAACTTGGCCTTAATCTTCGGGTTAGGCTTAGCTTAGGCTTAAGGCTTAGGCTTAGTCTTAGTATCAGGCTTAGGCTTGGGCTTAGGCACTGTATATACACTAATACACGTGCTACAGAGTCCCCTATAAATTCATCCGAAATTCAAAGACTGTTCGTTTTATCTAAAAAACAGTTGACAGCTGTTTCAGATATGTGAAATGTGAATTTTTCCTCTTATTTCAGGTGCCATTTCGTCGGACATGAGACCGACCACTGTAATATCAATTATTCTGCTGCTAAATGTAAATCTAGCTGTGGTTTCATTGGCCGAGCCAGCCGGAGCCGGTGGTCATGATCCGGGAAATAATGCGGACGACACTGGGGGGGATGTTGGCCAGGCACCCAATCCGCCCGTGGGTAGGCGCAGGGGGGGCTCCCCGGCGGACCAAAATGTAGACGAGACCGGTCCTGCGCAGGATCGAAATATTATTCCGCCGAAAAACCCACAAGGCAACAGACAACCGGATTTTCAAGCTCAGCAGGCTCAAACGCCGGCGCCGCCTATAAACAAGGCTAATCAGCAGAGACAAGGGGCGGGGAGGGCGGGCGGCGGGGCTCCCCCACAACCTCCCGGCGGTCAGCCACCAGATGCGGCTATTCTGGACAAACGACTGATTGAATATGCCGAGTGTCAGAATGAAATCGAATACTATTGCCCCAAGTCCCAGTCCAGATCCGACATCAATATCATCGTGTGTCTGGAGGAGGATCGAAAGGACACGGATGTGCTGTCAGGCGCCTGTCAGCACATTCTCTGGCAGGCCAAAATCAAGCTGAGCGAAGATGAACGCTTTCAGGCTGCTGCCAAGCAATTTTGCCAAGCCGAGCTGAACCAGTACAAGGACGACTGCAAAGTGCTGCCACAGAATAGCATGGAGAACCGGGCCCATCTAGTCTCCTGTCTGAGCGACTACAAAGAGTCCATGGCTGCCGGCGGCAAGTGCCAGCAGTTTTTGACGCGAATGGAAGCCATTATGTTCAGCGACTGGCGTCTGATTGGTCGGTTTGTGACGGCCTGTCAGAATGACGTGGAACGATTCAAGTGTGGACGAATTGACTACGCTGCTGATTCTGATCATACACAGGTTTGTGGAGTTTTGATTTGATCGATTTTACGAAATCTATAGTTATAAAATTGGGATATTATTTCTTTTAGTATTTCTCATTAGTATATTATATATATACACAGGCTTGCAGGTAAAACATGCTATAGCTATTTCTATTCCTGTTGGGGATGGTTAATTAATTAATTAATTAGTCTAGTTAACTGGGTCAAGACTCATCTTTTGGACAGAAACTGGCTTCAGACAGTCAAGGGATTCATTACAGCAGAACAGCGTTTGTCTCTGAAAATCATCGACGGACGATGTATAAAAACTTCTACGCAAAGCAAAAACAAAAAGTGATCAGAAACACTGGCTGGAAAATACAACTTAGCGCCGACATATTTCTCCTATACGTATGTGCATATTATATATTAATGTGTATATTTCAGGGCAGTACGGTGGAGTGTATGCTGACGGCGCTAGTGCAGGAGCAACAGAAGCATCCACAGGGCGATGCGGGGCAATCGCTGACCGAGGGCTGCAAGAAAGAGCTGATGCGGCTGGCAGAATTGCAAGCGGACGATTTCCACCTGGATCGACCGCTCTTCTTTGCCTGTCGCGACGACCGGGAGCGATTCTGCCACGAGGTGCAAGCCGGAGAGGGGCGGGTCCTCGGCTGTCTGTTGCAGCACGCACACGACCGCGGCATGAGCGCAGAGTGTTTGCAAAAGCTGCAAGTGCGCGAACAACTGATGGCCCAAGACTACCGCGTTGCCCATCCGTTGGTGAAAGCGTGTCAACGCGACATTGAGGCCTACAAGTGCGCGCCGCAGCAGCAACAACAACAGCAAGCAGACCACTACTACCTGTCCTATGTGGTGCTGTGTCTGGAGAATGTGATCCATGATGGGAAACAGCAGGTGACCTCTCAGTGTCAGGGACAACTGTACGACCATCGCCGCCTGCTGATGTCCGACTATCGAATGTCGCCCGAGATTATCCTCAGCTGCGCCCAGGAAATCTCAGCCTTTTGCGGCAACCAATTGAATGCTGGAGGTGAGACCATTCACTGTTTGATGAACGCCGTTCAGATTCACTACAACCAACAACAGCAGGCGGCCGATAGTCCCAAGTTCTCTGGCCAATGCTACCAGGCTGTGCGCCATGTCATCAAGGCGGCCGATTTGTCGAGCAATTATCAGGTAAATGTAGTATTAGTCGCAACTAAAGCGGATGTATTTTTACCACCAATAAATAAAATTCATAAAAATAAAAAATAAAAATAAATGAAAAGTAATTAATATACTTGGTCAGGTCTTGAACATATTATTGTGACACGTGGTGTGGGTTACATGTTGTAGTGATTTTGTACACATTTTTCCTGGCGGCCGACTTAAAAAGTGTAATAATGTAGAATGATTTTGGTTATTGGAATCCCTTCATGATACTTATTAACTTTTTACTTTAAATTTTATTCTTGCGATACCAATGCCTGAGTCGGTTTGTGTTTTCTGTATTTTTTGTTTGTGATTTTTAACCATGGCTTTGTTAGGCTTATGTGGCTGTATTCAACACACACGATAGTATACTGCTCCACTTAGATTCCCACTGTGTGATTGGCCTAGCGGACAGAAGGAAATCAGTGTTTCTATAATTTAGTTATAGTCCAAATCGCACATGTGCATCTGGGGAGAGGGGGAGCCGACGCTCCTAATTTTCAAAAATTTTGCCCGGTTAGTGAGCTGAAAACCGATCTAATGGGGGGGGGAGCGGTTTATCTTGGGACAGCGATCTGCCACACGCCCGGCGACAGATACCGAATAGTTTCTGGTTTGTAATTTGAAGTAGACCCCATTTGCGTATAAACTTTATAAACTATAGCTTCATGTTCGTAGCACGCTTAGCTCAGCCTTAAGAGTAATCAACAATTATTATACTATTTTATATTTGGTTTTTTTAATGAACGTTTTTGTATTTTTCATGCTTTTTATGTTGTTTTAGGTGGATCCAGTGTTCCAGGCCAGCTGCGGGCAGGCCATCGATACGCTGTGCCAGAATGCCAAGGCCAGCGAAATGGATGTGATCTCGTGTCTAATGGAAAACATAGACAGCAAGGTGATCACGGACGAGTGCGAAAAACGACTGTTGGAAATTCAGTTTTTCATGGCACGCGACTTTTCGCTGGACAATCGGCTTTACCAGGCTTGTCACGAGGAAGCCGTGAAACGGTGTCATGCCAACCCGACGTGGTATGAACAGAAAGGCAACGAGAAGAACGAGCCGGATCCCTCGGGTATCGTGCTGCCCTGCCTCTATCGACACGCCTATGCCGACAACCCCGACGACCAACTGAACCCGGCCTGTACGGCTGAAGTGCAGCGCGTGCTGAGAGAACGATCCGCTGATGTACGGCTGCTCCCACAAATCCAGGATCCCTGCCTGCACGATCTGGCAGCTTTCTGTAGCCAGAAACTGGGACCAGGCGAGGAACTGGGCTGCCTGCAGGAAAAGTATGAGGATTTGGAACAGAAGTGCCAAGACGCCGTTCGAGAGTTCACGGAAATGGAATCGAAGGATGTGCGCCTGAATAGACTGATCACAAAAGCTTGTCGGTAAGCCGAATATTGTCTTTTTTGGGTTGAAGCCCGCTTGTAGAAAGATATAAGTAGGTAGGATATAAGTATAAGCAGAAACTAGTCGAATTGTTTTGGCTAGTTTTTTTTGCTAATAACTAGCTGAGATTTTTTACTATGAGATTATGTTGGGATTATAATTTGACTCAACTTCTATTGTGCAAAATTGACGGTACAACTACGCGCTTGACCAAACGTGGTAAACTTGATAATTTTAGAATCTTTCTCAAATTCATAATTGACCATTTTGAGACTTTCAAGTTACATTTGTCTTGCAGTATTGTTTTTTTAATTTAATCTACTTCTGATTATTCTGTTTCAGACCAGTGGTGCAGAAGTATTGCGAGGACAAACTGGAAGATGACATTGAAAGTTTGGACGTGATGAGCTGTCTGATTGAGCACAAAGGGGCCCACGAAATGCGACCAAAGTGTCAGGCCTACATCCATCACTATGAAATTGTGTCCATGAAGGACTATCGCTTTTCCTATAAATTCAAATCGGCCTGTGAAAAGGATGTGGAGACGTTTTGCGAGGACTCGGTCCATAAGGCTGGAAATAATCCGATGGCCAAAGGCGACATTATTCGGTGTCTGAGTCAGCAAATGTTTGAGCACAAAGTGCTAGGAGCTGAGGATGGGCAAATCAAGGGCGTGAGCGATGCTTGTAGACGACAGCTGAGGGTGGAATATCTACTGGTCGAAGAAGACGCCATTGAAATGGATCCGGAGCTGAAGAAAAATTGTCGCAGCGAACTGAAGACCCTAAACTGCCAGAAGGACAAGAATCCGCTGGAGTGTTTGCGAGAGAAGAAGGAGTTTCTGAATGCCACCTGTCGGGCCTATATATTCCAGCACGAGGAAGTGGAGATGGCAGACCAGCGCTACGACTATGTGCTGATGAAGGCATGCCGGGCCACCATTGAGGCCCTGTGCAATCTAGAAGAGCCGGACGAGATTCTACACTGTCTGGCCAAGTCGAGACGCAGCAAAAGCATGACGCCGGCCTGCCAGCAGGTGGTGGAAAGCCGAATGCGCGAACAGGCCAATGATATTCGCCTGCAGCCCAGTTTGCGCAAAGCCTGCGGAGAGGAGATCAAGAAATTGTGCGGCGAAGAAATGAAGCAGATCCAGAGCAATCGCTTCACCAAGGAGGACAGTGAGAATATTGTGGTGCAGTGTTTGAGGATGAACTTCGTCAAGTCGGAAGTCCATTTGGGGCCGGTGTGTCAGGACGAGGTGAAAACCATCATCATCAATTCGGAGCTCGACCCGCGACTAGACCCGCCCTTCTACAAAGCATGCAAGCATGTGATCAAGCGCCTCTGCGCCAGTCCCCTGCTAGAGGGTCTGGGACACGCCAGCATAGTCGAGTGTCTAAAGAGTCGATTCTATGACAATCACGTGATAGACGAACGCTGTGCGCATGAGATGAAGCGACGAACGGACGAGGAACTGACGGATATCCACGTGGACGCAGCCCTGCACGAGGCCTGCTCTGAGGACATCCGACGCTATTGCCGTGACGTGGTCTCGGGCAGCGGACGGCTGATCCAGTGCCTACTGCAGGCCACGCGTAGTAGCAACGTGCAGCTGACCAGCGTGTGTCGCAACAAGCTAGAGGATAGACGAAAGCTGTGGAAGGTGATCTATAAGGACAAACTGCCGGCAAACTTTGCCGACTTTGCTCAGATGGTCCACGAGTCGCCCATGAAAAACACTCTGCTGACTTTTGCCGCCATTGCATTTCTGATTCTGTTCGTTGTGGGACTGTGCTGTGGTCGTGTCACCAAACGAGTGCGGCAGGAGGTTAAAAATAAATAAAGTAAATTGTTAGTATATATACTTTTTTAAATTTTAACAGTACTAGTTGAACTGTTATTATCATAATATTTATATAGTAATTGTTGTCTGATCCTAATGGCTGCATATCTCTTAACTGTTCAAAAGATTAATAGTTATTGCTTTGAATAAGAGTTAGTTACCTAAATTTAATTAATTCCATTTTTATTGTTAAGTAAATTTTAATATGAATGATCATATCTGAACTCTAATTTGCTCATCTCATCGTCTAATGTTAATTTACGGAAATATGTGGAAAATTTATATAAAGCGTTGACGTTACGTGAAAGTTGGGAGCATTTATGTTCGTACTTGTTACTTGTTTACTACAACTATATTATTTAATTTATTAATATATACTTGTGTTATTTTTAGTCTGAATATAATATTTACTTCATATATTATACTTTTTTTAAATTTTTCGAGGTTCAAGAATCTTATTTCGTCTGATATTGTATTTGTTTTGCAACTGGTTAGTTAGTATTATATTGTCAATTATTGTAATGTAGTTGTTACTAAATTTTCTTTTTTAATTCAATTTGATACTGTGAAATGTTTTTCACAATCTAGTTTCTCGAATGTTTGTAGGCAAAATGTTTTGTGTAAAATTGTTTTTGCTTCCATAATATTGGCTGTTGGCAACCCTTTTATTATTAAGACAGTAATAAACCACATATTTTTGCTTAGATTTTTATTTAGGTTTAGTCAGTGAACTGTCTTCGGTTTATGTACTGGACAACGTGCCAATGTCTGCAAGCTTTTCAGGGTTTGGCGAGTCTTAGTGTTTGTTCGTTGTTTAGTTGTTGCGAAATTGTTTTATATTTTCATTGCCGGACCAAAAGCGTTTATTTTTTCCACTGAACGGTTTAAGAAATTCTAAAAACTTCCAAACCTTTGCACTTAACCTTGAGCTAATTGTTAGCCATACTAAATGTGTGTATATGTTGGTCGTTTAGCATTGGGTTCGGACTTCGGACCACAAGTATTTTTAATTGTAATTCGTTTAGCCCGATATTCAGTGCTAACCTTCGTACTAAGTCCATTCCGTTGAGTTCAGCAAAGGAATGTAGTCTAGTTAAAGTTATTAATAATTAATTAATAGTTATTAATTACTCAGTAAAACGCCAATATTACATTCAGTTTACTCACTGCATACTGCAGTTTACGTCTCGGAGCATTTTACTAAGCTAACAATTTCGTTGTAATTTTTTGGTGTGGTTTTGTTTCGCATTTATTTTGTTTTACTTGCTGTTGTTTGTTGAATAATGTGCAAATTTTATGGTTTGTTTTGTAGGTGTTGGCTGTGTTTGTCTTAAATGTTTGTTTTGCCTGCTAAAATGCTTTATCCAATACTCTTTATATCTAAGTTGTAAATTTTTCGTCATTTCAAAAATGGAATTTTAGATTCTGTCACTTAATTGGGTACTTAATAGACACGTATCATATTTAACACATATTTTTATTTTCTTTTGCGGTACCTGTTTTCTTCTGCTTGTTTTGCCTTTATGTATGTATGGCTTTTTTGCATTGTCATTGTTTGGTTTGGAAAAAGGGATAACATATGAAATACTCAAGGATTTAGGATCTTTTTAATGTCCCCAATAGGGTAAATACATCGGCTTAAGGGGCCGGCGATTAAAAAATAATAAATAATGGTTGTAGCTTTTCAGTGATGATATAACCCCACCCATGTATATATGCCTCATAGATTCTTGAATAGATCATACTCAGTCAACATCGGCATACCTTTTTTAGTAAAAATCACATTGCCATATTGTTTTTTAAAGTATGCGGTCAAAAGTGGGGTTTCATTGTGTATTTCCGTCTTCCGAAAATCAGTTAAAATATAGCAGCAGGCAGCCAATTTTCCAAGTTTTGTAATTTTTAACAAGTTTACGTTTCTCAGTTTTGTGTATTTGATACTTATTGATGTCACATTATTTTATTATTACCAACGTGAAAAAACTTCAACGTAAGGGCGACATAATTTTTTGTGATTTAAAGTTTTCGTTTTTCATAGTTTTTGCTATTTTTTGGTCGCTGATGCGCATATATGTATATAGTATGTACTTTAGAGTATGCTATATGATATATATATACTGTAGTTTTTACTGTACTATACTATACGTACTATTACCTATAATATATAGTATACTATAGTGCAAGAATATTATCTTGAAATTGTTTAAAAATGTTGCCCGCTGCATCAAACTATATATTTTAGTAACACATATATTTTACTAACACATTTAGTGGATTAATAACATAATTATTAATCCACATCTACCCGTATTATTTATGAGTGAATTTTATATTTCTTATTAGCATTAAATTACGTATCACAATCGACTGATTTTTTAATAGTGAGAATATGCTTTCTCGAAAACAAAGCTTTCTGGTGTCGTATTATATTCTTAAAAAAACAAAAACTGGTCAGGAGCAATTCGTAAATATCTATGCCTTTACCCACTGGGTCAGATGTATAAGTTCTGGGATTGGGGAAGAAACTGTTCTATTACATACGACCGATTCCTGGATTGAATTAAACGGACTGGAATAAAACGTATTGATTTAATCGGTTATATTTTCAAAATTATGTGTGCTGGTGGATGGTTTGGGTTTATGAGCAAGACCAGTTTTAATCTCATCTGTTTAATCCAGCTTAGGTATTGGTTCAGAGTTTGTACGACTACGGGCATGGACGTCGTAAGCGGGCTTTGGGAAGTAAATACATACATCAACTACATTCCAGCATACGTGTTTTATGTGTGTAGCTTTGGGTCTTATCTAAATCGGATTTGGCGGATTCAATTAGAATTTATTTGGTTACTAATCAAACGAACTAGTGAAAAATTACATGTCCTTAAAGATAGGAAATAGCTTGTGTGTTTTATTAAATCTTTTAATCCGCTCTATCAAGTTTTAGATAGGCCCTTATTGTTCTGAATATTAATTTTTTGGCACTCTTGAGTCTCTGTTACTATTAAGCTATGATATATTGTGGCAACGGGGTTGACCGCCATAATTGCAAATTCCTAGCTCTACGTGGAATAAATAGTGTTTACAATCGTCCACGTTACTGTTTACAATGTCTGTCTTGATTTCTCCGTTCTTATATGCATGAATATACATACATGGACTGTTGCTGTACCAATGCCTTAATGGGGCAAATTTCGATATGTGAATTTGTATATGCCATGTTACTGTGTAAAATACTATGACATACATATACATACATACAATAACACACACACACATGTCTTCGCTTTTCAAGCTGTTGACGTTACATAAACTATCAAAAGTTCATGTAAACAGATTTTGCTGTGGTTTCATCGAAGAAATTCTGCTTAGTTGGTGTAATCGAAACTTAACTGAGGAAAACGTTCGAAACCAGTATAATATATTAGTGAAAATAATATGTAGAACAGATAATAACTCCATTAATATGTTGTCATTTTTAATGCTATGTATGTTTGTTCTCGAGGTTGTCTTGCTATTGAATGTTTTGTTTTGTTTTCGTTATCTAGCCTACGCATATAGTTGTGTTTTTGTTGTAGTTTCGTCGCTTTTTTGTCGTGCACCTGTTAAATTCTGATAATATATATTCCAGTTATCTTTATTCTTCTGTCCAGTTGTGACGTGTTATCCTTAGCTTTATCTAGATTTTGACTCGTACCTCGCCTAAAAACTGTTCAGAAAATTTAGCTAAAAGCATATTATGTAACGGGGCTAAACATTAGGCAGCTCTCTTTTACAACCCCACCCCTAATGGGCCAAAAATCGTGCAGTTTTGCATGTATTCGAAAAAACATCATTTATAACCAGTTGTGCTGCAATTTTCGGGACTTTCGTGACTTTCATTAACAGATTATTTTCCTGTTTTTTTATTATGGGGAGGGTTTTGTGGGGTAGGGGGTTTGCTCCCCCCAGGTTTGTGATTCCGGGACAAGTCCCCCCCCGTGGGGCTAAAATATGGCTGCCCGTAAGTTCAAGAATTGCCCAAATCGTTCTAAAATGCTTAAAAAATGATCAAAACGTTAAAAAATGCGAGCAGCATCAAAATTTTGCGTTAAATTGTCCATTTTTAGGCAAAAGTTTAAAATTTTTTGTGAGTTCAAGTCCCTTAAACGTTGGGACAAGCCTCCTGAAATTTTAAAAAATCCGGGAGAAGCCCTCCCAGATTGAGAACCCGTGTACATGTATGCTCTTGAGATATTAGATATACTACCTAAAATCTGACAGAAAATTGCTGAATCCAGAGGCAAAATAGAGGGCTTTAAATACTTACAACTACCTACTTTTTGAAGTCTTGATAGTTGGAATTACTTTTTCGTTCGTTTTTCGTTTCGTTCGTTCTTTTTGTCGCGGGGTCCAGCAGTTTTTGGTCGGACATTAATTTCCGCTTACTTTATTGAAAGTTTTGTGGTCTTTTACTACTTATGCTTGTGATATGTGCCCTTTGTGTCTGTCTGTAATATGGCTTAATTTGTCGTGCTGTCATGCATCAGTATTTATAAGATTGTAATTGTAATATTTATCACATTCGGTTGATAACTTATTACCGTGTGTTAAATTGAAGTAAGAATAGGCAGCTATCTTTGTCGACTTCAAATTCCGTCTTTTGGATTCGAGCATTCTGTGAAAATGGTTTTTGAAGTTTTTTTACTTTTGATCAATCCAGATACTTTTTCTCCGAGTTTCCGAAAAGTCGCGCAGAATTTTTAGGTTGGGTAAAGTCGCCTTGTCCACCCACTACCCAGTAGATATTGGTCTAGACAAAAGCAACTGTCTTGAAGGTGGTATTTGTTTGATGGAAATTTATGAAAATACATTTATGAATAAACTCACTTGAATGGGAATTCTCGTTTTCTTTAGCCTGGTTCATACTTCATACTAGTAACTATTTTTTTGCTTAAACTAAGTTGAAGTCAAGTCTAGTTCATGTGCGAAAAATTAAACAAAATGAGTCATTTCAGACAACATTCGTTCAAAATTTGTTCTCCCATTCGCTATGTATGTGTGTACTTCAGGACGAGTATATATGAACCGGACTTTATATTTTTAATTCTGCACACTAGCTGAAACAATAACTAAGCTCGAAATGAGTAGCCAACGAGCGGGCTGCCCTATTGAAAATTGGGTATATTATCTGACTAGAGTAGCGTCAGCTCCGAAAGTTATTGTCAAAAAATGGGGAGGTTCTTACTGACAGAAGCACAGTACAGCATCGGAATGACCCAGCGGGGAATCGAATCATCCATCTCCAGATCTAGACCAGCGCTCTACCGTTGAGTTGTCGGGTCTATGATGAGCTGTCGTTAATCCCTTTGTACTCTAAGGGGCCTATCTTCACATCCATATCCTTCTAGTGTTTGGCCCGACATTCCAAGCCGAGACAAGGAGCGGCTCCACTTCAAAACTTCCACGGCGATTAAGCATCGTCCGTAAAAGGCTACTCAGCACCACTCTGCCCATGCAACTCAACTCACTGGGGTTTTACAACCCAACAACCCATTACCTAACGCTCCTGGCTCAGTTTCGGCGACCAGAAGATTCAAGGTCCAGCGTGGAAGCTTCGGCATGTCAAGAATCGCATTAGAATAAGAATGATCCAGGTGGAATTCGAGCCACCCATCTCTGGATCTGCAGAGTGCAGACCATCGCTTTACCATTTGAGCTACGCTACTATGCCGATGATGAGCTGTCGTTAATCCCATTAAATACTCTAAGGGGGCTTTCTTACTTCACATTATAATAAAAAAAACCAATAATTGGACCATAGAACTAGTGGTGGCAATACTAGGTAAAAGTACCTAGTTTACTTAAGTACCTAGTTTTTTAAAACTAGGTAAAAGTACTAAGTACTACCTAGTTTCATTTTCGGCTACCTAGTTTTACTTTTACCTAGTTTTGTTCTTACTACCACCTAGTTTTTCAAAACTAGGTAAACTAGGTAAAATTTTTTGAACAGTGGATAGCTTTTGCATGCGTAAGCGCAACGAACATTTAACTCTCATTTGTCCATAATCTTCATTGAAGCCTCTAATCATTTTGTTAGTGTCAGGTTCGGTTCTTTTCAAAAATAATAGCATTTGTACCCAATGGCCAATACACATTTCCAGAAGGACTATGTGATACCACAGCTAGCTGAGTCTTCCCCTTTACTTTTCGCCAATTGTTTTACATGCATTTTGAAGTTATGCCCACAGGCTATTAACGCACAGCGAAGGTACATGGCGAAAGAAGTTCTGACAGATGTGTAAAGTGAACAGAATAGCAAGCTAATTGTATCTGTTACACAGGGTCGATTCATACAGACATTGGGACAAACTGAACGGCAAAACGGCTGTCCAATTCATACTTTCATTTGTTCAGCCGTATGTCCTTTTGCCCTTCAGACGTATGTCCGGTCATTCGTACTAAACGGCACAATTTCATTTTGTCCGTATGTCCGGCAAGTTAAATTTCGTTCAACTCTGCCGAAATTGTTGGGCATGCGGACAAACGGACATACGGCTCAAAAGTATGAATCGCACCTTTGTTCGTTTGCCCGAGAAAGTATGAATTGAAAAAACGGGCAAAGCAGGCTTTGTCTGTGTTTCCTATGTCCGTTTGTCCGTATGGCCTACGGAAGTACGAATCGACCCTTACTTCCAAAGAAGGAACAAAAACAAATGCATTGGAACTTCAACTTAGTTGTTACTGCCGACGGGCTGCATCGCCTGTAAATTCTGATTCGAAATCAGCTAACTGGTGGCTGTCTGATGATTGTCAGTGTCTACAAATTGATCTTGCCCGTGCAAGAACCTAGCCATCAATAAATGACTTTGGTAGCTGCGATTAGATTGCTTTGCAGCGCCGACAGTGTACTGTATATGAGCTGTTATAAGTACACCTGCAAAACAAACGGTTTATCGCTTGGTGAGACTTTTGAGCCGAATGGTTAATGCAGCGGAATATTAGAACAGCATTGTTTCTGCACGCAGTAAGAACAGTTGAGATTAAACTGTAGAGTAGGTGTACAAGAAGGGTGAAAAGAGGCAATTGGAAAAATTAATTTTTTTGAAAAAATAAATTCCAATTTTTTTAATGATGATGCTCTTGTCCTAAGATGCGGGGGAGTCTTCTGGAACGAGTTTTTATATTTGGAATTGTTAAAAATTATTTTAAAAATTTGTATTGTTTGTTATCTTTAGATGAAGGCGAAAAATAAATTTCATTGGTAACAAAATTATGACAATAGGTTCAGTAAATTTTCTTTTCTGGACTAGCGGGAGTAACGGAGACTTATTTTTGGGAAAAAATTCTCAGGTCCGGACATACAAAACAATATTATACTTATCTTATACTAGACAATATTAGGAGCTGTTACTTAACTTACTATAGGTCTACCTATCTAACTTTTTAGGCCAAACGTCTGCTTGCCTTTAGACAATTTTTCTAGGCAATTTGAAGCACACCAAGAGAAGAATAAGTCGAAAAGTGGTTATAGTCATACTCTTAAGCTTCAATTACTAGGTAATGGAACATACTATATGTATTTGATAACTTGTATAGTAAAGGTTAATAGATGATAACATCAATTTAAAAAAAAAACTAGGTACTACCTAGTTTTGGCAAAGTACTACCTAGTTTTTTCACAAAACTCGGTAAAAACTAGGTACTTTTACCTAGTTTACCTAGTTTTGCGAAATTTAACTTTACTTTACCTAGTTTCGACAAAAACTAGGTTGCCACCACTACATAGAACCCAAAGTACCGACTTCATGATTTGCATTCTAATTCAAAATTTGGCAGAGGTACCTCTTACAAACACAAACCCCTCGCTGGTCCAAAACGTTGCTCGGGTTCTATTCACAAATAAGACCCTTGTACAAAAGTTGGCGTGCCCCCACAACTCAGCACAGCCCATAATGGTCCAAACTTTGGTGGGGCCATGAAATTAGACCCGGATACCTACACTTGACAGGGAGTTATGTTCCATCCACATTTTGGACTCCGGTCTAAAATTCAACTCTTGTACATTACATTGTACCTACAAATACAGTGTTGCGTTTTGTAATTTGCAGGATCCATTGAACTATGAATGCAGTTTACCGCAAAAAATTTTGAAACAAGCATGCAAGCTGGAACGAAAAACGTATTTGCTCAGTGTGAGATTGGTGTCAGAACTTCAAAAAAACTAATTTTAAAAAAAATTTAAAAGAAGAAAAGAAAATTTTCAAATCTTTGTATTTTTTTAAATTCAAGCGATCCAAAACCAAAAATTCGTGTCGAGAACACTTTCCGCATCTCAGAAAGTGAAAAAATCCGCATTTTGTATGAAATTTTAAATTTTTTTTGAAAATTTAAAATATTTTCAAACCTGCGTTTTTGAAGTCCTGAAGTTAAGAGAGTCCATTGGTGCAAAAATTATTAAAATCGGCTCAGTAACTTCTAAATTCCAGGCTGGTGGGGGAATAACGGAAAAGACCCAATAAATTTGCTAACCAGTGCTAAGAGTGGAACCACTACAGTACTACACTATGAGCCCGCTGAACTGATTAAGTTGATACCATTAACTATTAACATTGAATTAGCAGGAATGTGACTGAATCGATTAAACTGGAGTTTATCCGCTGCGCCCGCAGATTTAAGTTAATCTGAGTTGGTTACTAAAACCCGGCCCGGCCCGCCCGGGCCGGGCCGTGAACTGACTAAAAGCCGGCCCGGCCCGGCCCGGGCCGTGAATTACCTAAAACCCGGCCCTATGTTAATTTTCGTCTTTCTGGGCCGGAAAATGACTAAAACCCGGCCCGGGCCATAGTTTGACTAAAACCCGGCCCAAGGTTTAGCCTATGTTTGTTCGGGCCTGAAAATGACTAAAACCCGGCCCGGGCCATACTTTGACTAAAACCCGGCCCAAGGTGTATCCTCTGTTTGCCCGGGCCGGAAAATGAGAAACCTTGGGCCGGGTTTTAGTCAAACTATGGCCCGGGCCGGGTTTTAGTCATTTTCCGGCCCGGGCCAACACAGGATACCCCTTGGGCCGGGGTTTAGTCAATGTATGGCCCGGGGCGGGTTTTAGTCATTTTCCGGCCCGGGCAAACACAGGATACACCTTGGGCCGGGTTTTAGTCAAAGTATGGCCCGGGCCAGGTTTTAGTCATTTTCCGGCCCGGGCCAACACAGGATACCCCTTGGGCCGGGGTTTAGTCAATGTATGGCCCGGGCCGGGTTTTAGTCATTTTCCGGCCCGGGCAAACACAGGATACACCTTGGGCCGGGTTTTAGTCAAACTATGGCCCGGGCCGGGTTTTAGTCATTTTCCGGCCCGGGCAAATACAGGATACACCTTGGGCCGGGTTTTAGTCATTTTCCGGCCCGATCAAACATAGGCTAAACCTTGGGCCGGGTTTTAGTCAAACTGTGGCTCGGGCCGGGTTTTAGTCATTTTCCGGCCCAGAAAGACGAAAATTAACATAGGGCCGGGTTTTAGGTAATCCACGGCCCGGGCCGGGCCGGGCCGGCTTCTAGTCACTTCACGGCCCGGCCCGGGCCGGGCCGGGCCGGGTTTTAGTAACCACCTTAATCTGACTTGTGAATGTAAAGTCCACCGATATATATCTTGTTTTTGTCAGTATCAGTACGTTTCAGTATTTTTCCTGTTGGGCCACAGCCCAACAGGGCCCGATTTATTGAAACAACAAATGTTCGTCGTTGAAAATGTTCGTCGTTGACCTTGAGAGGTTGAGACGGTCGCCGATGTGACGATGTAAATTTTCCCCCAGGAAAAATTACCCCGGTGCAAACTTTTCCCTATTTTTAAATAAAAAAATTAAAATTAAAAAATTAGACAAGGAAAATTTTAAAACGGGTGGTATGTGTACTGTGTAGATGTCGCAAAAAAATCTGTCGAAAATTGGTTTAACCAAGAGAAGAGGGTTTAACTTTACTAGCAAAGTCGAAAGACGTGCTTGATCACGTACGAACTTGTTCCCAGGTTTTCGTTATGAAATTGACTGAAGCTTTTGTATTACAATAGTGATAAGACTAAACAAGGAGGCAAATAAATTTTCTGACCAGTGCTGCCACTATGAGACCACTGAACTGATTTCGTTCATACGAAGTCTACAAAAGATTTAACTAGTTTCAATATTAATTTACTACTACGACTGCAACTACAACAACACATCGGTAGTCAGGGGTGGTTCTAGGATTTTGAAAAGGAGGTCGAATCCCGGAACTTATTTCCTCAGCATATATATATATATATATATATATATATATATATATATATATATATATATATATATATATATATATATATATATATATATATATATATATATATATATATATATATATATATAAATGTTTACACAAGTAGATTCGTACAGTACTCATTAGGGCAAAAAAGTTAAACTTTAACTTTAACTAAAATTAAAAAAGTTAGGGGTCTTACTTTAACTTTAACTTTAACTTCAAAAAAGTTAAAGGTCTTACTTTAACTTTAACTTAATTTAAATTCAAGCACCCATACTTTAACTTTAACTTAAATTCCGCCAATTTCTTAACTTTAACTTAAATTATAACTTTTATTCAAAATTTTGAATCTATACTTTTTTATAACTTTTTTATTTACGGTAAGATAATTTAAGAAATATTTTAATTGATGTTTTAATTAACCATAATTATTGGCAAATTTATTTTTTTTCCTCCGACGCTGTAAACAACCGTAATTTTTGGTCGTGGTACCTATTTTTACTGGAGGCCGCTCAGCTTAACGCATTCACAACATATCGTAAGTGGCTCATATGATTGTATTGTTGAAGTAGTGTAGTGGTAAACCTTCTAGAGAATAAACTCTGCAACTGCATAGTGTAAAAGTAGCAGCCACAGCGAATATAATTAACACGCGAAGTTGACTATTGAGTTGTCAAAAATTTGTGATTATAAGAACTTTTGTTTGGTAATTTTTTAAACTCAATACACATGCTAATCACTTGATCGTCTAGTCTGATGTCTGTTTTGTACTTTCCTTCTACATAGTTATAAGTAAGCATCGCTACCCATCGAATTAGCGTTGTCGAGTGGTCAAAAGCGCTAGTCCACAAGTTGTTGATACTTCGAGGGTTCGACCCACATACATACTGTGCTCAGTTTTTTGCTAAAAATTTACGCAACTTTTGTCAGCAAAAACTGTTGTGATCTTAGATTTTCTTGTCAAAATATGCGATTGCGTGATTGAATTGATACCAAACTGGCCTATAACTGTAAGGCTTGATGTCACCACTTGATCTTATGTTGGGCAAAGGCGTACCCAGGGGGGAAGGTTCTAATTCTCCCCCCCCCCGAAATTTTTTCCCAGTGATTTTTTACACTAGGGTTCCCCCTCTAATTTTTATGGTCCGCTAAAAAAAAAAATTTTGATACATTTCCAACTGACCAACTTCGGCCTAAAAATAAAAAATTTCTCCCAATTTTTTCTGGGGGCTGCCCCCCCCAGACCCCTGCGACTATGTGGCTTATTACTCCTTGCTAGCTTTCATCAAAGGCTGTCCACGTATTCACAAGTACATTATGCTGCATTTAAATGTCTATATACACGAGTATACTATGCTACATTTACTTGAGTAATACACTGTCTGAATGTCTGATGTGACGTTACCATCTTTTGTTTTAATTTTCTGTCGGAAAAAATTTCTGATACGTCTCATGTCTCCAGCAGTCCAGCTGACCAAATTCTGTCTAAAAAGGGAAAAATAGCCTAATTTTTTTCTGGGAGCCAGCAGGGGGCTGCGCCCCAAAACCCTTGCAATTTTGTGTTTAACGGGTCTGTCGTTTGTCTGGCGTTTTATAAGTTTTAAAATTGCTTGAAAGTGCATTTTAACTCATTACAAAAAATCTAATTCATTCCCCCTAGAAATATTTTCTGGGTTTGCCACTGATGTTGGAAGTGTATGATGATCCAAGATGGTTCTTTCTAGACATAAACAAGCAGCTGATTCGTAGTCAGCTGCTTCACATTACCCCTGTCAAAAGTAGATAATAGGAAGAGTGTGGTACACGTTTGTGGCCTAGAAGCGTTTACATGCTGCGACCATTATCTCCCCTACAAGCACAATTTTCGTGCAAACTTTTTGAGTGAATTTATGCTTTTGCCACATACGAACTTTTACAAAGTTTAGTACTGCCGCCAACAAATTCCTGAACACATACAATTATTCCCCAACAGTTACCCCAACCGTATACCCTTAAATGTGGAGGAGACCCCACGTTTCGGTAGTGGCGGACCGTGAGTCGTGACCTCCAAAAAGGAGGGGATACGGCATAAACTTATTCTACCTTATTTGACTTTTTTACTAGATTTACAAATTGCGTTATGACTGGTGCTCGGACGTCGGCTATGCTGTTTTCGAAGAATTACGTCTTGAAACCAGTGGCTTACCCAGAAAAAAAATTGGGGTGATGAGTGACTTCTCGAATTTTCGTAATGAGTTAAACTGTACTTTTTAGCAATTTTAATACTTTCGCGATTGATTAGAGTTAACAAACAAAAGATCAGTAACCTACAAAGCTGCAGGGGTCTGGGGGCGGCAGCCTCCAGAAAAAATTGAGGGAAGTTTTGATTTTCAGGCTAAATTTGGTCAATTGGAGACGTATCGAATCTTTTTTCCGGCCAGACTATGAAAACGAAAGGGGTGACTCAATTTCAGTCAGAAAAAAATTCGGGGGAATTATCCCGATTCCCACTCCCCCATGCCGTGAGTACGCCCTTTGTTTGCTTTGCCCATAACCATAACTGCTTTACTTAACCCTTTCATGCCGGGACTTTCCCTGACTAGGCAGCCGGACTCTGACACGCTCTAGTTTTTTGGCCATTGCTCGAGTACGTACATCGTAGGAAAATCGCGAAACCACCATTCGATAGAGAAATGAATGGTGAACAAAACATGATTCGCGATTAGGGGTCTAAGACGCACCGTTTTTTAGTTATAAGCGCTCAAATTTGAGAATTTGTAAAAATTTGCACCATCGCGAGCAGCCTCCGGAGAAAAGATTTTAATTTTGAGGCCGAATTTTATCACTCTCCGGCTATTTTTGGTAAGCGGCTCCGAAACATTTTCCTTTGCTCCGGGCAAAAGAGAGGATATATCCCATCCCCATATCCCCTTCCCACCACCGTTCGCCCTTGAAATCCGGGTTTTATTTTTGTCACCATAAACCCAATTGACACCCACGGAATACAGTAACCACTGGGGTCTTTTTTTTTTAAAACAATTTATTAGAAATTTTAATCCAGCTTGGAAACTTTTTAAGCCTGTTTTCCGGTCAAGTCTGGAAACTTCCGGAAAACTACCTCTAGTAGCTTGCGGAAGTTTCAAAAAAGTTTTATGGCATTCCCAACTCTCGGCTCACCCATTAATGTGTATTCACTAAAGTTACGCACTGTGGTTATGTATAAAGCTGAAAAATATATTTATCTGTCTAAAACAACTCTCTATAACTTTAACTAAAAAAGTTTTGGATCTTAATCTAACTTTATTCAAAAAAGTTAGGGGTATTACTTTAACTTTAACTTTAAAAAAAGTTAGTGGTCATACTTTAGCTTTAACTTTAACGAAAACGGAGATCAAACTTTAACTTTAACTTTGAAAAAAGTTAGTGGTCTAACTTTAACTTTAACTAAAACTAGGCCTTTTGCCTAACTTTAACTTTAACTTTAACTGAAATGAAAATGGGTTGACTTTTTTGCCCTACTTTACTGCATCTAATAATTATCAAACTATCAAAGAACTATCAAACTTTGCATTAGGTCTTGCCGATTTGACAGTAATTATGTAACTCTGTGCAGAATGAAAAATAATTCTTATGGATCAGATAAGATCAGATTTGCATATGAGCAATTTGACAGTGGTATAGTCGATCAAACAAAATAGGATAACACAGTCGGTTTAAAATTTTTTTGGCATCCAAATTTTGATGAAATTCGACGCGTCCGATTATATATCATCAACAAACGTCAAGATACTCTCAGTAAACAAAATTAATGTCATTCAACGCCAAACGAAACTCTGCATTTAGATTCACAGATAGTAACGAGCGTTGAAAACGACTAAAAGACAAGTGTTTACAAGCACATTTTGCCTTTTGGCATTTCGTTTACTTCCGACTTACTCAATACCTGATATTGATATCACTATTGATATTGATTGTTCACTATTGATATCAGCAAGAGTACGTAATTGAGAGTGACACTTTCATACTAATTTTCGTATAGCTTAGTGTTGTTTTAGTATAGAAATTTTAGTTTAGTTTAAATACAGCTATAGTATAGAGACCGCAAGTTAGTTTAGTTTTGATACAGTTATAGTATGGCGGCTGAAATTTAGTCTAGTTTTAGTTCTAGTTATAGTATAGGCTTTTTGCTTTTCGAGTTTTAGTTTTAGTTAAAGTATAGTTTTTGTATGGAGTTTTAGTATAACGGCATTTTGACGGCGAGCGTTTTCCTCCGATTATAGTTTTGTATCCTACTCAACTCTAGCTTTAATTTTTTGACGATTATAGTCAATAAGTTGAAAAATTCTTTAAAATCGAATACTTCACATTGCAATTCAATTTGCATCAAGTTACTTCCCCAAGGCGCCTCTACGTCAGATAAGATCAATTAAGCTTCAAGATGCAGTTTTGGTTCAGTGCGTTTATTCAGCATATTTACATACATCGGCAAATGTGCGCAGAAAAGCCGATGAATGCCCTTTCGTTGGAGAGGTCAGCACTGACCAGGGCCCAATTAATCGGAGTGAAATGTTTGTCATCGAAAACTTTGGACTGATAGAAACAGATTCAACGAGCTTTAACAATTTGTGACGAGCTTTGGTCTTTTAGAACATTATTATCGAAAATTTATTTCAACGGCGAACCTTTCAACAGATGCCTCGAGCTCTGTTAAAATGTTCGCCGGTTCTAAAAGACCAAAGCTCGTCATCGAAAAAATTTTCAATGACGAACATTTTCGATGACAAACATTTTCAATGACGAACATTTCCCTTCGATAAATCGGGCCTAGATAGATCCAATTAAACTGAAACTTGGCATAGTATAATATATGTGCTAGCCCACATACGTGTGCAAAATCGTATCATCCGAACTTTCGATATGTATTTTCCAATCTAAAATCAGGGGCAAAATGCACATAATTTTCATTTATACAGGTAGCCTTTACGGTCACTTAATCCGGGGGTTAAGGAATGACATATTTTAAGCATATTTTCAAACTGTATAATTGGATTAAAATTAACCCATAATTTGGATGGATTCGAATTAAAATTAACCCATAACCCGTAAAAATGGATAGAATATTAAACACAAAACAAAATATAAATCTTACCAATCTGTTTTTGAAAATTCAAAAGCTAAGCAAATGATCATAAAAATTTGGGCCCGCCTCGCAACAGCAACACACATAGACAAAGTGTGCACTGTAAAGCATGCACAATTAAATTATAAATCGATATTATTTATCCAACGCAGATGTAGATGTTGTGTTAAAAATGTTTTCCCACAGTTTACAAAACTCCCGAGTAAGCGGGTGTACTATAACTAGTTTTAGTATAACAGGCTTAACAAAACTCCTAGTTTTAGTAAGCGGGCATACCAAAACTAGTTATAGTATGACATGCTTGCTAAAACTAGTTTTGTGTACTAAAACTAGTTTTGGTATAAGCCCAAATTTAGTTTAGTTTTATTTATAGTATAGCGATCGGAAATTAGTTTAGTTTTGATACAGTTATAGTATAGCGGCCTGAATTTAGTTTAGTTTTAGTTATAGTATAGCCAATTTGATTTAGTTTTGGTATCATATACTAAAAGTAGTTTTAGTAATAGTTATAGTATACTAAAACAACACTAGCTATAGCTGCGTCCGATGCAAAGCTTTTTATAGCGTGGTTATGTACAATTTTGAGTGAATGGGTACCCCTTCTCTGATTTCAATACATTAATGGAACTCAAGATCAGTAATTTGCACAAGTGATAGGGCGTACGTATGCACTAAACTTATTTCAACACATCAGAGAAGGCCTTTAAGGTGGTAGTTTTGCCAAAGGTGTTTTGCTCATAGGTTGCAAAAAGTAGCTCAGCTTGGAGTTTATTGCTGCTTTTTGTTAGACAAGCGAAATGCTGCAAGTGGGCTGTTACTTTTAGCAGCTTTTTTTACTCATATTACTGACATGGTATGCATACATATTACATTCTTAGACATTTATTTGATCAAGAGCTTTTAAGGGGGTAGTGTCGCGAAAGCAGTCGATTTTGCGTAACTGTAAAACATTTTTAGAAAAAAATAAGACTTCGTTCTTTATGTATTTTGAAAATATATGTTGAGGCAAGTATTTTCGCCAAGTTTCATCAAAATTGATGCAGTATACTGTTTGCAGTGAGGTCTCAAAGTCGGAAAAATGACGTTTTAAAAACCTATTCACATTCGATTTTTTCGTCACAATCATCAACTTATTTGTTTAGTTTGTTTACATAGACTAAAAGGACTTATGTTGTAGTTTATGCACATAAAATTTAGTGCAAATTGCTTGAGTGGTTGCGGAGTAATACCTGTTTGAACTGTGAAACTGTGCGTAAACAGTGAAGTACTCACAGCAATAATGATAAATTGTGAAAAATTTAGACGCTTATTTTAAAATCAAAAGGAAAACGAACCTTCATTTTTCTTTTTTCTTATTTGTGACAAAAAACTGTGCGTCGAGACGTTATGTGTACTTCAGAAGCTGGCCAATCTGATATCTGGCTTAATTTTTTGAATTTTCATGTCCTTATTGTGTGATGTCTGGCTAACAATCGGTGATTGGTTCAAGATATTGGTAGATATTTGTAGTCTAGTGTCTGGCAGTTATTTAAAACAGTATAGCATTGGACTAGTTTCTCAGTGAACGTACAAGTTCAAAGCAAAAAGATCTCTTTGCAACCTATGAGCAAAACTGCTTTCGCGACACTACCCCCTTAAGTGATTGTCTTCCTTATTGGTTGTTTCTATAGACTGCTTCGTTCACGTGTTGCTTCTTAAACTATGGGTCTTGGCATCGGTATTGTCGAGTCAAACACGAACTGATCTGCTGATTTCTTTTTGACTTTCTCTTGGCAATTTTATTGCCAACGAAATCCACAGGTGATTTCATTTCACTTTCTCAAATGCTGCAGTATTTCTTTTTCTACAAAAGACCGACACAAACTTTTTGAAACAGTTGTTTAAGCAGTTTCGATGATTCTTTTGCGATGATTTCGTGTCAGATAGTTCATCTGAACTCTGTTTCTTCGCGGTACTAGGAACTTCGGTCCCTGAAAATGTAATAATACACAATAATGTCCTACAAATGTTTTAATTTGTTTTCAATTTAGAGAAGTTTTACCACAAACTAGCACTTGTACTTGATTATATACAAGTCCAAACAAAATGAGTTCACCTTGGCATTCTATAGAACTGGTATAAGCACGTTGATCATATCTACGAGGAACGTCTGCGACGAATCACAATACAGACTTGCAGATGCTGTGTAGATTTATTTCATTAAATGGTAAACAACTAAGTAATAGTTAAAACCTAAATTCTCAAGTAAACTGACCACAGACCATTTAAAGCTTGCTATGCAGCGATGTTTTAATTGACTTGAAAGGAATGCATTGTCAGAAAGATGTTTTGAAAATTATTAGGTAAGTAACCACATTCTCTGTCACACGCATGTTTTTATTTTCCAGAACCTTAATTATTATTATATGTCTTATACTCTCATTGTCTCAGGAGTACATATATACCTCAGCTAACTGGTAAATGGCATAAACTCACCATTACTATGTGGCAATATTTTTTGTAAAGCTTTGCGAACGAAATTGCAGAGACTAAATTTCATGCCGTCTTTGTGAAACTCTTCCGACAAACTGAAAATAGGGCAATGCATGAAAAGATGTGTAGAGACAGTTCAAGTACAGAACAGGTCCAGCTTAATGTAAATGACCCACTTCAGTAACGATGCATTCACGTAAACACTAAACACACTGAACAATGAGTTTCCAATGGATATTGACGGTCACCGGGTAAGCTAGAATCAGAAAACCATTTTTGCTTCACTACAATCTGGACCTTTTCAAAGGCCCAACAGGGTCATTATTTTAAAATCAGTAATTAGTGATCCTGCACACAACAGGTTTTTATTATGGTACTACTAATCATAGTACTTAGTAGCCAGTATATACCCATCCAGCCGTAGCTATTTCTCCAGCGTGCGGTATAAGTAGGGCGGACGCTGTAGCGTGCAGTATAAGTAAGTTGCACGCTAGAGCGTGCGGTATAAGTAGGGCGGACGCTGTAGCGTGCAGTATAAGTAAGTTGCACGCTAGAGCATGCAGTATAAGTAAGTTGCATGCTACAGCGTGCCGTAATAACTAGGTTATAGCACGCTACAAATTCACTAAACCAAATTACAAGTCTAATTGTATAACTCCTTGGCCGATGTACCCTATGCTACAAATGAGCTGTACAAGTTCTTCTGCACGCTCCAGCGTGCGTACAAGTACTTGTACGCACGATGCACCTTGCATACAAGTACTTGTACCGCACGGCACTTGTACGGCACGCTAAATACTTAAAGCCTAAGAAACCCTGGAATCGAACCATCGCCATAAAAACAAAGTAATTATAATTCAAGACATCTTACCTACTGAGCCACCACTGCTCACACTCACTACAAAGTATACTTGTAAGCGCAAAATTAGGTGATTCGCTACGAATTCAATTCATTACGAATCACCTAATTTTACAGCGGGGAAGCAACCTTGGCCTTTTGGGGGCTATATGCTTGTCTTTAAAGAGAGCTATCAAAGAAGATAGTTATACACAACAGATTACAAATTTTCATATGTACCTGTCCAAATCGGTGTCAATAGTATCGTCAGTGGCCGGGTCTGTGTCTGAATGTGAAGAGTCTTCGTTGCCTCTTGCTGAGATCGATCTCGCTCTTCTGATTGGCTCGCTGATGGCTCGGATGGAAGTAGTCTTTCGTAAATTTCTGGCAAGGTTGTTGATGCTCACATTGGTTTCTGATCGGTGTTTGCTGACACCTTTTCTACAATAAAAATGAATATAACTGACTGCAATCGACTTCAGTTAAAATGTGGCCGTGGCTATCTCGTAAAGACATAATGAGGATATTTTTATTGGTGAAAGAAAATAAAATCATGGTACATTACAATGTGCAAGGGTGCCAGTGAGTAAGGATAGCTTAACTTTACTCACAGGTAATTTTGAGAATACGGCTCCAGGACGACAACCTACAAGAATTTTGGGGGTTGAGTTACATACAGTACATTGCAAAAATAGTTACCAATTCGTTCCTGGTAACGAACTCTCGTTACCAAACAAGGACGAAGGTTTGTCCAAAAAGACTAAGGTTCGTCTGTAAGTGTTTGTTTGTAAGATATCTTTCGATTAAAAATGTCTGGAATTAACCCAATTCCACTGCTGTGACTGGTTTTGCATCATATTTAGTGTAAGTAACTCCAGTCTACTCTCGTAGTTACACTGTTTTATAGACTAACCCTATTCTCCAGCCGTGAAGCCAAGGTGGCAACTTTGCTCGTGTTCGTAAATATCGCCCTAGACTCCACAAAGCTGGTATCGAAGCTACACTCCGACTTCTTTGGAGTGTCTTCGGGGAATCTTCTTCCTAAAATAATAACTATATATATACATGTAAACAAATTTGATAGTTTTAAAAACGTCTGAGTAAAAAACTGTAACTTTAGAACAGTCTACATCATAGATGTGACGTTGCAAAAATTGAGAATGTGGAAGGCTCTCTGATCAAATTTTCAGGAGTCAGGACCTTCCCCCATGATCGATGAAAAACACCGTTTTTGCTGGTTCAAAGATGTTTGATTCAGAACATAAATTGCATAGAACATAGAAAAAGAACTGCAAATACCACTTGGTATCACTGAATATAATAGGTGATTTTGAACAGTGAAATTATAACAAAAAATATTTTTGGAAGTTCATAGACACTACCGTGAGCAACGGAAATTTTGACTGCATGTGTATACGGAACTCAGATGAGAATCAGTTTTGTTTTTCCTGTTGCGCCACAGCGCAACAGGTACTTTATACTTGGTTTGTATAGAATTTGCAGAATCTTCAAATAGGCAGACTTACCTGTTATTTCCGGCAGGTCGACTTTCCAGTGCTAAATTACATTGGAAGGCCTACCCTTCCCGTGTTAATATGTAACAGTAGAAAAGCAGTAAATCATTTTACACTGCCTTTTTCCAGTTGCCCACCAAACGATCAAAAATTATTGGCAGGGGGCGGAATCGAACCGCCACACAAACGCTTGGCGATCGGATGCTCTACCGTCTGAGCCAACCCGATTCATGGATAATTTTGTCCTGCTAGATGAAGTAATGCCGACAGAAATATGCAATTGGTGTGGATATCACGTTCACACATTCAAAACTACCTGTAGCTTTTATCACAGAAAAGGACAAGTAAACTACCGCACAGTACCTAAAGTATAGTATCGCATAGTACTATGATGCTAAATCAATTATTTGCTGGTTTCATGGTAAATAGTAATTACTTTTGTCTGCAAAATTTTTAGTAATAGACACAACTGCCGCAAGTCATAATCGATTTTTAACTTTTCTTTTTCAATGGCTCGTTGGTCGAGTGAAATGATTCTCGCTTTGGGTGCGAGAGGTCCCTGGTTCAAGTACAGGCCAAGCCAATTTTTTTTAAATGCTATTTTTTATGAATACTGTAATTATTTTGCAACTAACGGTAGACTGCTCCAAATCGGATTAACTGGCAATTAGCTTAAACCGATTTAGCTCGGGTTTAAGTTCCTTAAATCGATTAAGTCCGCTGCACCAATGAAGATTAGCACAGTTAGCGCTTAAGATTTAGTTGAAAACTGAGGTTTAACTGCGATTTAGCTGGGATTTAACCAAATCTATTTAAGTGGAGTTTAGTTTGAATCTAAATCTTAAATCTATTTAGACTTAAGTTAATCCGATTTGGTGCAGTCCACCGTTAGTATAACTTGAATTTTTGTATTTTTTGTAAACTAATTACAAACTGTACACGAATTATACAAATATGAAATAACTGCATTGATTACATACATTACACACTTAACCGAGACCAAAGCAAAATCTGAGTTCAGAAGACTAAAAATCATAAAACTGATCTGAACGGACGATCTGGGAATCGGCGTGCTGGCGTTTCTTGAAATTTTTCGTTTTTCTTCATTTTTCAGTTTCAGTAAAAAACAACGCTGATTCAGGCAGAATGCCATATTCTTCTCATGGTGTACGCTTCAAAATTTTAAAAGTTACTTTGGTTTGAAATTAGTTTTTACTGCGCAACAGGCCTAATGTTGTCAAACGTTCACCCTTCTCACTCAGTCCCTGGATTACTTTTGCAGTAAGCTTTTGCTTGTTCCTGTTGTGCCACAGCACAACAGGTCTTTAATTTTGATTCTGGCGTGTTAACACTAAACTGTGAAAGCATTGCGTCTGTCTGCGTGTTTAACATCAACTCATGTGTGTTATGTGCATGTGTCAGCAAGATTTAGGTACAGTGTATTCGTCGATTAATTCTGTGCAGCTTCTCTTAAGTTAATCCACTGTATTCTGCTATAAGACCGAAATGTCAGGTCGAAAATATGAAAAAAAAACGCAGCCGGAGTGGAGTCGAACCACCAACCTTCCGTTTACGGATCGGACGCCCTACCAACTGAGCTAACCGGCCACATCAAATAGCTGATGCCAAGCGGATTCAACTAAAATGAAAAACGGAGCTGCTTGTTAGTGTGAACATAAAAAAGAATTTGAGTTTCAATTTAATTGCAATAAAATTATATTCTAATCAATTATCTCATACGTTTATGCGCCGTGGGTGCTTACCATTTACCACCGGTAACGAACTTATATTTAAGTAAACTTTTCTATATTTTTGTTTGACTGAGTGTATTTTTATTTGTGGGTTTACGTTAGTGATGTTAAAGTTGTCTTACGAGTTTCAGTTTAAGTTTCAGTTTCAGTTTCAGCTCTAGATTAGTTTCAGTTTCAGCTGTAGTTTCAGCTCCGGCAAAATTTTAGTTTCAGTTTAAGTTTCAGTTTCAGCTCCAGAAGCATTTAGTTTTAGTTTCAGTTTCAGTTTAGCTATATTTTGTTTTCGTCACAGTTTTCTACGTAGCGTATACGGTCGTCGACGTTGCCTTGTGAAGCCCCAAGCTTACATTAATGAACCATGTACATAAGATAAGATACATGATAAGATAGCGCGAACTCTCGGACCTTACACAGTTACACGTTAACTGTAGAACAAATTAAGGAATGCACGACTTTTTATCTCACGTTCATACAGTTCAGTGTGACAGCGGCGATCAACTTATATGAAGATCCCAGACTATAGACATAGAGTAAGACACTATTATATACTCTTGCTTAGTGTATAACAGAAAATCAATAATTTGTGCGCAGGGGATGCTGAAACTGAAACTGCCTGAGGCTGAAACTGAAACTACAGTTTCAGTTTCAGCTTGTGTATACACGTACCCACACACACATTGAAAGCAGCATTGGCGGAAACTCAGTTGACCTGAAACTGAAACCATGTTTCAGTTTCAGTTTCGGCTTCTGCGTAATTTCAGTTTCAGTTTAAGTTTCAGTTTCAGCTCCAACGGCATTTCAGTTTCAGCTGCTGTTTCAGCTCTGGACAGATTTTAGTTTCAGTTTAAGTTTCAGTTTCAGTTTCAGCTTTAGAATAGTTTCAGTTTCAGCTGAGGTTTCAGCTGCAGGATGGATTTAGTTTCAGTTTCAGTTTAAGTTTCAGGCGCTGAAACTGAAACATGTACAAGCTGAAACTAGTTTCAGTTTCAGTTTCAGTTTCCGCTCACATCACTAGTTTACGTACATTTTGACCGGATAATTTTGTTGGCAGCCTCTTATATTTCCTGCGAAATGGTCATGAAAGAATGAATACCTACACTTCTCACTCATCAAAACAACTCGTTCCTACATTATTTCTTGTAAAAAATAGAAACTTCTTCAGGTCTTTGCATAAACAACTTATCGTAGGATAAAAACGCTTTGAACTTTTGCATACACATCTACAATAAGACAATTATCTGCTGCACAACAGGTTTTAGCTGACCTGCTGGTCAGCTTACTTGAACGTAATTCTTAATACTTACTGAAGGTTTTGCCGCAGATTGGGCTTGTTATGAAAACTGCTCAATGCTTTCACTGGCGGTCCCGTAGTTCTTTCTAGTCTAAAATAACACTATGAAAATAAATATCTAGGTCTATCTGCTGTAAGAATGCCGTACAAGAAGGTAACAAGAACTTCAATGCCTAATTCTCTGAAGAATTCCAACCATGAACTTTCTCTGCCTCTGATCACCACCTCGCCCAAAACGCCCTGCAAACCGCGGAACATACGGCTTGCGCTTAGCGCAGTTAGGTCCAAAACGCAGTTCGAATTTCTGAGATTATTAATCTTCCCTAGTTTCTACTTTTTCCGGCATTTAACGAAAAAAATATACACATAATTTAACAAAAATAATTACAAAATCTAAGTTCAGGTCAGGAGTTGACTGCCAGCTGACAAGGCGTTGTTCAGCTTCGTTGAGCATATCTTCTAAAAGGTTCAGATGATCGAGATATCGTTCTAGGCTGAGTGCTGCTCTCTGAGCTGCTTTCATTAAGTATCCATGTTGTTTCTTGTGTGAGCGAAGGCGCACTGTGCTGTCCAACGCAGGTGGGGGGATACCTGAACAGTACAAACCATATATAGAGACTTCTAACATCTATACGAATATGTTACATGCATCTTGTGACTGTTTCCACCCTCCTTATCTCGTTTTCCATTATCCAACTATAACATGTATGTAACATGTAACAGTATATACATATAAGAAAAATTTGTTTGGCAATAATTTGAAATCGCAAGAGTTCTTAAATTTTACGTTTCGACACTGCAAAGACAGAATCTTTACAGCTGATCCACCTTAAGTACTCTTGTCAGGATATACGTACGTACCAGTGACATTGGAATGTAGACAGAGCCAGCATTGCGCAGTAGCGCATTGTGGGTTGCTCGATGACCGTAGACGACCTCGAGCACAACTTTCCGCTTTGACGTTCGATTTTGACACACGTCGTTGCTAGAATCAACACATCTCCCCTTGATTTATATAATGTTAGTTTTATGCGCCCAATTTCAGGAATGGCTCAATGGCAGATATAGGTGTTAATTTGAGAGGGATATTAGCAAACCTTGACAGCAAAGTTCGATTTAGTTTAAAAGAACACTACTTTTGCTTCACAAGGTGGGAAAAACGTGGGGATTCCCCCACTGTGGGGCTTCCCCTGTGACACCTTACGTATGTGGTGATTTTGTTAACTTTCAAAATACCTCATCATGGTGTTTAATTTGGGTTCATCTCGTGTCACAGGTCACATGAGAACCCCGCACCCACTCCATGGTCACTTCCGGTCGCAGTCGATTTCCCCATCCTATGAAACGGGCTATACGATTGACACAAAACATAATCGTGTTGTTGTCCTTTGCGTTATGTGTTATTCTTTACGCTTGCTATTTACTTTTATTGTTTTTAGAAGTATATATATATATATAATCAATCCTGCGTATTGATTGAGCAGTTTTAGAGATGGAAGTTGTCAGTAAAAAAATTGAAACTGAATTCACAGTTTTGCACTCTAGGCTATATGAAGGCCTAGTCCTGCGTTTTCCTGTTGGGCCACAGCCCAACAGGTCTTTAATTTTGATTCTGGTATCTTTAACACTGTTCTAGCGTTAAAGTGTTTATGTGCGGAGTGTGTTTTACACATCTTCTATCTTAGATGTGCATCTGTCACACTAAAATGCCTTGTAGTTTCACTGTGTTGAGATCGGGGCTATTGTTGAGAAGTAATTCGAAATGCAAAAGACTGCCAAAAAGTGATCAACTTAGAATCGAACCTATGACCTCATGGTTGAGAATCTATGAAACTAACCACTCGGCCACATAGATCACAGAGTCCTGAGACTTCACTAAAAGTACATTGGGATATTATTAATAGGATATAAAATATCGTAAGCAAATTGATAACAATAAATATAATAATCAAGTTCCAAAAACAGTTATATAACAAGGCACATAAATCCTTATGTGCAAAATCGTAAAATTTAGGACTTAGGACTGGAAAATTTTGTGAAAGGTTGGCCCAGGTTCACAGCGTTAAAATTCTCGTACCTAAAATATTCAACGACAACTAAACGATCTTGCTCTGTGGTCTCCGTGGCGCAGAATACTAGCGCATTGGTTTCTTACCCAAAAGTTTGCTGGATCGAGCCCAGCCCGAGACAACTTTTTTTACATTTTACACAATATTCGCTAAGTCGATTTGCTGTTAACAAATTGCAGCATTAACTTATTTTACGTCTTGATCCCGTATCTATTGTGCACTTTGTACAAACTTTGTTAAAATAGCTAAAGAAGATGTTTTGTATGGAAGATAAATCAAGTAAGTAAAATAATGCTGTAGCTGGCCCAACAGGTTTACGATTGCCTCTGGCCAATGTGCTTAAAAATAAATGCTTGATGCTTACTGAATGCTTTTGCCGCAGATTTGGCTTGTTTCTTTCAAAATAGAAGCTTTCTGTTTATATAGGTACTGTAGAAACTTACGAAGTTTGGTTCCGAAACAGTAGTCGTAAGCTTGTTGGTCTTATTCTTCGCCAATCTTCGTGTACAGTAAGAGTGCTGAAACGATAACATCATGCCATTGTTGCTGACTAGACTCGATCTTTCGTTTTCACTCCGTATGCTGTAAATCTACAAATGGTTAGCATTACCTTTAAGGCGTCTTGGACTGTTAATTTGATGACGTAATCTCGACCCTTGGACTCATTTTCGAAGTTCCAGCGACGACACGAATCAAGCGACTAATTGTTGAGAGTTTATCTGAAATAAATATAGTGAGTCAGCCTTAGCTTAAAGTTGAGAAAAGTTCACGTAACTCTGGATCGATTTCTACGAAAAAAATGAGTATAAAATGACGTATATTTTGTTAAGAAAAATCATGTTTTTAGTGGCCTTAGATCAGTGTGCTGTAAACGTTTGGTTGCAATGCAAAATATGATTAATAGCGTGATGTGAAATAGGAAACGCACGAGAGATAAGAATATCTGTAAGAAATAGACAAGGAGCAAGGAGGATCCCGAAGTAGACATAATGAACAGGAAATACTGTATTTACTACATCTACACTGCAATCTACAAACTGTATGTGCAAAAGAAACAAGTGACAAACAGCGATTTGGTCATAGAGTACGTGAAGTGTCTTATTGTTCTGCATTTTTAAGTAATGTTTATATTTTTAGAAAAGAAACTGATCTGAGAAGAAGAGAAAAATGCAAGAACAAACAGAGATCGGTAAGCTTGTTAAGATTACTGTACCTTTATTTTTTGATGACGTATGTATACCTATATATACTTTTACTTTGGCTAATACAGTCTGGTCTAAAGCTGAGACAGAGAGAAATATATTTGGGTTTATTTTTACGTTAGCTTTTTTAATTTTTCGCAAGCGCATTTATAGTTGTCTGCATCGTGGAAAACACATGAAAGTTGTAGGATCAAGAGCACATAATTTTATCTCACTTTTTATAAGAGTGAGACACTAATCATTATTAAGGTCGATTCATAACTACAGCCGTATGTCCGATCAGCCAACTAAGTTGCGAAATTAATCATGCCAGAATCTGATCTTATACACTATTCTTGTCTTGATATTTCGTAGTATTGCCGGATGAACGGCCTATAAGTATGAATCGACCGTTATCTACTCTTGATCTATTGTAGCTACGATTTCCTATTCACAAATAACGTTTTAGTGCGAGCCCAAAGTTGAATAGCTTTTGTGAATCTCGGAAAAGTATTTCAACACCGAAAGCACAATAGCCACTCCGCACCTCATTGAGTTTTTTCAAAACCAGTGACTTTTCAAAAAGCTTGTTCTTTCGTTTTCCTTTTTACTGATACCTATGGACAATTAGTTGAAGAAACATGCTTTTGTAACGACTTTTGGTGTCTTGTTCCCAAATAATAAAAGTTTTATACATAGTGACCATTATTATGCTCAAACGTTCAAAAATTGGCAGTAAGCTCAGTAAGAGGCTTTTTAAGCACTTGAATACGCCTGTGCGCAAAAAATGCAATCTTAGTCCGTTTGAAAGCTCACGCAAAGTAAACCTAGCTGCATACGCGTGTGCGGCTACTTAACGTGTCAAAGTGATGCTTCAAAGTCACAATTCAAACTTTCAATGCAAATATTACTTGAAGTAATTAACATGCGTGCTTGAGTACAGAGCTACTGATTGCTCAAGAACGAAAAGAAAAAGAGAAAGCAACAAAGCTTTTAAAAATGTAATAGCATAAAAAAGCCTAAATGAAGCGAATATCCTAAATACCTTGCATACATTGGAGTAGAAGTATAAGATACATAATAGGAAGAGTGTCATACTCATCTTATTATGTACTCTTGATAGCATGAATAAAAAAGCTTTCACAGATATAAAATTTTAACGCTGTGAACATATCACATATTTGACTAAAAAATTTAATGTGAAAATGAACTGACTGTAAATAATTTTTCCTATGAAAGTCATGTACTTTTGGTTTGACTACTCTTCAACCCCTGTGTATTTCTAAACTCAAAATTTAGCCTCTGCAGCGTTTTTTCAAACTCTAAATCTAAACAGTAAGATAACAAGATTAGCAGTTTCTACGTTTTTCTTTAATTTTAAAAATAAATTTCTAAAACTCTAGCAAATCTGCTTAATAGAAGAAAGTGTGAAGCACTCGGCCAACTATTGTTCTGAGGTTTGAAATAGAAAGTTAAATCTGATGTGGCATCACAAAAAATTTAACTCTTGGTTTTTTGACACGAGCATAAAGCTTCAGTGGTTTTTTATGAGCGTTAGAATCGTGCTGGTACGGAAGGGATTGTCAGAATTTCTAGTGCTCAAAACTAATATAATCTTTTGTGTTCTCTCGAGGCATGACACGTGTACAGTGTGCGAATTGACTTTTCTATAACTGCTATGCTTTCAGTTTTTTTACAAAAATGTCATCATCATCATACATACAGTAGTTGCATCATAAAGTGCTATCAGCTAAGTTGAAAGTCGTGCATGTCCAAGAATCAAAAAGTCAACTGAGAGTTGCAGCACTTGAACACAACTCAAAGCCCTATGCATAGCAGGAATGTGCATTAAGAGCTATATGAGTGGGTGCAAGTAACTCACGTGTGAGCTGTGAGTATTTTTTGCGGCTCTTGCAAAAGCTGTTAAGTTGTGCTGCTCTTTGAAGTGGACTGTAAAAAAGACAGTCCTTTTGGTATTTATGTAAACTGTTGACAGCGGCGGTTGCAGCAGTCATTCGTCTCCAGCCTCGCACAGTGCACTCGCTCCAGCCAACCAGTCCGGGTCCACCACTACTCCCGCTTGCTCTTGCTCTCTTGCTCACGTCATGTCTTATACTCACGCTGCCCTGCTACTGCTAGCCAGTATAGCTATTGCTCATGGTAAGCATTCAGTGCTCTAGCTTCTGATCCAGTCATACCAACACAAATACAGTGGGCTATTCTCAGTGATAACGTCATCATGTTCACTTGTGCTGCCACGAACCTCAATGGTTACAGAAATTTCCAAACATAAAATTTTACAGTGTATATATATATTTCTAAAGCTTGGCTTAAACGATGGGAGAAACATGTTGATTGTCCCATGTGGAATCGTGTGACACCCCATTGGGCGCCCCACGTGAGGGATTTCCACGTTTTCGCACACCCGGTAAAGCAGATTTAAGAACCCAGCTTAGGTTTGGAGAGAATACATACATGTCAGCTGAGGCAATATATGATTAAGTAATACTATAGGACATTAATACTATAGGACATTAACACATCGCCTGCTGTGGAAAACCTCCTACAGTTTTTGTCCACTGCATAAATGCGTGTGTGTTGTTTCAGGCAAATCTGACACGAATCGGGTGGAGCGCACGGACCCCCGGGACATCGCAGTGGACCTGGCCAACCCGCCCGAGCTGCCCCCGGCGCACCACAAGTACGGCAACTCCACGCAGGACGTGGCCATCCACAAGAAGGTCAAGCTGGGCGAGATCTGCTCCGTCACCGCGTTCGGCGTGCCCGGCGACACCCCCGAGGAATACATCGCCTGCATCAAGCCTGATGTCGACGAACACAACTGGCCATGGTATACAGTCTTTAGAATAGTCTACTGCTATGCTGAAAAAATTAGGGCTTGCTGATTTATAGTTATCATAATTTAGAGATTAGCGTTTACCTGATAAATTTATTTTGCAATCGACAGAAAACGTCATAGCTCGTAATCAATAGTTAAATGAACCCGGAATCCTCAATATGATATCCCAGTAGGATCTAGAATTCAAGTCCGCGGTATAATTACGTTGCAACAAAATATCATCTAGCTGTGCACAAAATTTCGATATCTCGGAAGAGTATTACATATTGGGTTGCTTCAGCTGCACAATATAGCAAACAGCAGCCATTACTACCTATATTCGTGGTGCCTTTATACTATACACTATACAGTCACCAGTGTCTACTCAAGCGGCAAGCATATACTAACTTTCAAGTCACTGTAGTTTACTGTCCTAGAAATAGGAAAGAGAGGTCTGGATGCCTCACCAGGACAGGTTACGTACATAGTCGCAAGTCGACTTTCTTTGTGGTTTTCAGGAAGGATATTGGTGTGTGGACCAAGCAGACGTGCAAGTCTGGCCAGCTGTTTTCCCAGAAGGACGGCGTGTGTCGGTCGGCCCGCTCAGTCCGTCGCCAGCAACAGGCTTTCTGCCAACAGTGGCCGCAATACTGTGCTGTGAACGTCAATGCCCAAGCCTCATCTGGGGTAACAAGTGAAATAAGGATTTGGTCGTGGTCTTTGTCCTTTGACGACTTTTTTGTTTATGCCCACAAGATGGTCGAACACTGGGTGGTGCACAGATTTACCTCTTTTTTGGGTTGAAGCCACACCCTGACTACGACTGGGAACTCCAATACACGAGTAATGGAGTGAGAGTTCCCACCTAAATGAACAGCTTACTTTAGGCA
The DNA here is from genome assembly GCA_030248245.1 of Trissonchulus sp. WLG1_4. Classification (NCBI taxonomy): domain Eukaryota; kingdom Metazoa; phylum Nematoda; class Enoplea; order Enoplida; family Ironidae; genus Trissonchulus; species Trissonchulus sp. WLG1_4. Next base: position 28,008 of record JASANF010012194.1, on the reverse strand, counting down.
AGAAATGGTAGATTAGCTATGCATGGTGACGGCAAGGCTAGAGCTATAAACGTTGACTATTTATTATGAAAGTTAGGTATTATTTGGACTGCTATGGTTTCAGTGCTGCTGTCCCCCGTCGTGCGATCAGGGCCAACAAGTGTGCGTTCAAATCCAGTGCACCATCGTCATCCCGCGACCATGCCCGCTCAGTAAGGCGCCATACTAATGCAGTTACTTCAGTGTCGACTGACTTACACTAACATAATCTGCCTCTGGAAGAGAAATGGTCGATGACAATAGTTTTTGTATAACCAGTTAACCACATTGACCAGTTGTAATTGTGTTTTAAATAATTGTTCTGGGATGTTTGCCCATGCCCCATACTTTGTCGTTGACTAAATGCGGATTTTAAATGGTATGAAATGATGAACACTGAGAATAACTAAAAATTGAAAAAACTGAAAAATACAACTTCTTCAATATCTGATCGGACCGGCAGTTTTCTCAGCATATATTTTCGCGTTAAACATTACAGATACAACAGAAGAGTAATGGTATAAGTGAAAAAATCGCAATCCGAAATAAAAAACTGCTAGGGTGGAAATACGTTAGAAATTGCTCTATTTTAGAATAATTTCGTAACGAAATGTTCTGTCGAACGGGTTTTTCTAAACCAGGTTTAAACTATAGTCGTGGTTTGAACCATCGTTTTTAAAAATTACCGTGGTGGAATCCACCCCAATAGTCTGAGTGCTACCCTCACTACGTCGGCCTAGCAGCAAAGCCCAACTGATCTATTTTCAGCGCAGTGCCTGTCCCCGCCGTGCAACGCCCAACCGAACGGCCTGTGCAGCTGGATGACCGACCCCCTGGCCCCCATGCCCGGCGACCCCTACTCCTTCCTCCAGTGCCATCCTGGCTCCCCTGGGTACAGCTCTTTTTTTACCCTTTCAGTCTATCGCTAGTATTAATTAGAAATTTTAGTTTTCATTTTTTAGGAAATATTATAAAATTACTTTTGAATTGGTGAGCTACAGTAAAAGGTAACTTCGTGTACTATAGTGTCAAGACAGAAACCAGAGATTTGTAGTGAACTCTTGAGTAATCCTGAATCATTATTCTATCTGAGTGCTAGGTTTGTTGTTGTTGCAGTCTGTATTGCGGTCGCTGGGTGCGTATGCCTTGCGCCCCTGGCACGCGATTCGACGCCGGTATCCAAGTCTGTGTTCATGATGAAAGTAAGATATATGTATCTAATTTGCACTGGACAGTGAATGGCAACAATCTCAACTGAGTGGTTTCTAATTGATTACTTGTCTGCTTCGAGGAATTAAGGATCACATATTAATACTCCAGAAGTCGAATATAGAACAGGTGTTCAACTTAAATCCAGTCTAAGTGGAACACGTCGACTTAATAGCATAGAATGTTTTCTTGGGAGTTTTCTATTTTCTTCTTAAGGACACGAGTCTGAACAAAATGAACATATTGTTATTGTTATAGTGGCATAATATGTTGTGCTCTAATATGCTTGGGTTTTCCAATTAAGATATACCTACAGACATGATGACTAATCAGTCAATCCTGTTTCAGATCCCCGTCCGATTATCTCAGTGCGCGTGACCGTGTGCACGACCGGGACAGTGGCCATTGGCAGCTGCAACGCGCAACAACAGTGCCCTGGATACTCCACCTGCCAACAGAACACTTGCTGCCAGCCACAGCTCGGCTAGGCCGCACCACGCCACACCAAAGCTAGCCTATCAATCACTATTGCTGTCTGATATAAAAACGGGAAATCGAGAAGGGGCTAGATTCAAGTTTGAGCTGGAAATAGTTTTTTTTCTCTGCACATTTTGAGCACTTTTTTGGCATCAGACTTGCCAGGAAGCATCAGGTACAAGTGAAATAAGTATCCTAGCGAACGTATAACTCGTTTTTATTTATGAAATCCAAATACCGTTGTCTATTCTTGGTTGTTAAATTGTTGAAAACCATTATTTGATTATAATATTTGATAATTTTATATCAGACAGTTTTTTGCTGTAAATATTGATTATATATTACTATTTATTAAATATATTCTATCAATGGGGCTAGACGATGGGGTGAAATAATCACTCCAAATTTAGTTTAATATATTTCTTCTATCATCTTTAATTAATAAGCAAAAATTATCCTGCATAGTTTTGAACTATATTAACTTATTCAATTTTGGTTTTAAATTCAATTTTTGTTCAATTTAATTTGTGTTGAGGTTTTGATTATATATACTGCTTTTGTAAATTTTGTGTTATCCAGTTTTATTAATTTTAAATTTTATTTATTGCTCATATCCCGGTGATTATATTATCATATGCTTTGTCTGTCGTTTTATTTCTGTAACTAAGTATTTGCTTCAATGGGTTTTATTTGTTTATCAATTTACTAATTATTATCAGTAACAGAGTAATAGCTAGTAAATTCAGTTTCATAATTTCAAATTTACAATGCAAAGATTAAGTTTTGCATGAAAATTGTCATAAAACAAGTCAACGCTGTATAAATTTGGAATTATGAATCTTAATTGATAAACTAGTCTTGTTTTTATTTCCCTTTTTGTATTGTGTTTATTGTTTTTTTCGTCTGTTGGCAGCAGTGCACTATTTTGCTGCGTTTCTTGTTTGTTTTCATACTTTTTATATTTATACTGGGTTTCTGTTTTTTATGATTTTGCAAACAACTCAACGTTATCACTGAACAGAACGTGTCCAATGTGGATACCGTTTTGTATTGATTATGCATTATTATGGCAAAATAAAAATAAACACACTAATTTGGTGTCAAGACTTATTACTTTCTGGTTCATCTTTATATTGTTATCGTACGCTACAGACGAAAGAGCCTATATTTGGCGACTGCAGAACATATTTCCCAGTGTTGAAAAGTCTGCATTTCAGAAGCGAAACAAATATGATTGATGAGCCGAAAGATCTTAGTAATTGATTATGTTAGGCGTCTGTTTTATACATGAGGCATCTTTGGCATACCGTAAGCATCATCACTTGATTCAGAACGCAAGCTTTTGTCTGCGGTGTTCCCACTTGTTTGCAGTGTTATTTCCAATCCAATCCAAAGTTTACACTGGCCGCCGACGTCAAGCAAGCATGAACTTCGAATTCAGGAAAGTACTCTGAGCAGCAGTGTTTTCATGTCACTTCAAAACAGAAAGTTGACAGCTTTATCACAAATCGTTCCTTGGACAAATTTATAATCGCTACTGATAACTGCGCACGCAATTTAACGAGAATTATAACACCTGCGCATACACAAAGTCTAATCAGTGGGCTGCTAGCTGAAAGTCTACAGTAAGCAATTGTTTTAGCATGATAAGGGTACTTTTGCTCTTTGGAAGAGTTAAAGGTTGTGAATATTGCAGGTGCCTTTTTTAGCAAAAAAAGCAGGCGAAATGACTATAAAAGCAATTAATTTTCCCCGGTTGTCACTATTTCTGTTTCAACAGCACTACAACAGCCATGCTCCGTCTTGTCTTGTGCGCCGCCCTTGTGGCCTGCTGCCTCGCCGACTGCAAACCACCAAGCACTGAGCTTCATGTTGAAAGCTGTGGTAAGGTCATATAGAATTTTGATATCGAGGAACCCGTATAAACTTGGGATAGGTTTGAGATAGTTATAGCAAATATGTTATGTACTCCCAAGTCCCAATCAGGGGTGGACGCGGGTCGTAGGTATCCTTGGGTTGGATTGGGTTGGGTACGCGACACGCGTGTGTTACTTCATACACAGTGTACAGTGTGTGTGCAAGCTGTATTCCTTATGATATAAAAGGCATCTATAGTGACAGCTCAGCATAGTCCCAATAGCTCAAATGGTGGTCTGCAGACTCGGAGAGGGGAGGTTCGAATTTTCCCTGGGTCATTCCAATTTATGCTATCTAGAGCCTACTAAAAAATCCCACTCTGTTTCTTCACAACGTTTAGTAACCGCCAACCGGGTAGCCGTTAAGTAACCGAGTAACCGTGTTAAACCGTTTATACGGTTACTTATTAACGTGTAGATGGTTACACGGTTACACGGATAATAACCGTGTACACGCGGATAATAGCAGTAACCGTTCGTTAGCGTGTATGTACACGCGGATAATTAGCAGAAACCGTTCGTTAGCGTGTACACGCTGTCAGTAGCTTTCGAAAATAACCGTGTAGGCTACACGGATAGTGATTTTGTAACCGTACCTGACCAACCCTACACGTAGCTACCCTACACCCTACCTGTAGCTTAAAGCACGTCACAGGCGTCTGGCCAACCAGATTGGCAATCAGATTGGCCATATACATGTTTAGGAGATGAAAATGACCAGCGCATCTGCCTGCGCTCGAACACAGGCAGGCTGAACAGTATCTTACTCTTCTTCTATATGAGACTCTTGATATGAGTGAGCCACTGTCCTCTTTTTATAAGGAAAAGGTAAAACTCCCCGTCATATCTCTCTCTCCTTTACGAAATGTAGATTTTAAGTAGGTATGTACTTAAAATATTAAGTAAAAAATACTAGAAAGGTCCTGATGTAAATATGCAAGTGGATGCATCGCAATGATTTGAGTTGTTAGCAAAAATGAGAACAAGATGCTTAGAAATTCTGAATACAACAATTAACTGTTTTCGCTTTCGAGAGGCGCCACGGGCATCTCGAATATGAACTAGGAATTTTAAGGTTCAATATGTTGAAATATATATGTAGTATGAACTTGAAATAAGTACACAAATAGGAAGAGTATGACACTCTTCCTATTAGGTATGCCTACGTGCGTGCGTCTAATGCGGAGCGCGAAATAGCCCGTTTATGTACGGTTTTGAGAGGGGGGGTACCCCCCTCAACTGTGGGGGTACCCCCCTCATTTCAAGACACTGACAAGGACTTTTGTTGATGTGCTGAAATGAGGGGGGGGGGGTACCCCCCCTCAACTGAAGACCCCGTACTCAACTGAGGGGGGGGGTACCCCCTACTCAGTTCGATACCCCGTACTCAACTGAGGGTGGTAAACCCCCATCAACTCAGTACCTCGTCTTCAGTTGAGGGGGGTACCCCCCTCATTTCAAGACAGTGAGAAAGACCTTGCGCTACCCACCCCCCTCAGTTCAGTACCCCGTTTTCAGTTGAGGGGGTGGTACCCCCCTCCCCCTCATTTCAGCACATCAACTATAGTCCTTGTCAGTGTCTTGAAATGACGGGGGGGTACCCCCCTCAACTGAAGACGGGGTTCTGAGTTGAGGGGGGTTCCCCCCCTCAGTTGAGTACGGGGTCTTCAGTTGAGGGGGGGTACCCCCCCTTCTCAAAACCGGACATAAATATTTCGCGCTCCGCATTGGACGCCCGTAGGCATATATAATATATATAATAGGAAGAGTGTCATACTCTTCCTATTATGTACTCTTGGTATACATAATCACATGAAGTTGTTTCTTTTATGAAAAGTGGCCGCACTTTCTAATTCCTTGGAAACATTACAAGTTTTTTTAACCACTCCTCACTGAGCAAAAAAACTGGCTGAAGGTTCGGGACGGCTCTGTTGTGGTCATCTGCCAATAATGGCAAGTATTTAGACAAAACTCGAGTTCGAACCACTGCGAGTGACGACAAGCTTGTAAATTTTTGCCATCTTGGACCGACGGCTAAATCTATAACGTTAAGCAAAAATTTCCGTTCGTAACATTCAGAGGTTTATGAATGAAATTTTTTGCCGAACTTCTACCTTGTGTAGCCATGTTAGCTGGACTAAAATTACCTCTGCAGATATAATAAAAATAATGGACCCCAATGCCCCAAGTTTGACAGATCCATGATTACATTTAACCATAACTTGTGTTTTCAGCCAAGGATGTGCAGATCACCTTCGACCCTGCCTCCGTGAGCGTGGAACCCTACCCGGCCGACCCAGCCGTCCCGCTGAAGCTCAAGTTCACAGCCACCAACAACGGAGAACAGGTGGACATGGCTTACATCGACATCGGGCTGGAGTACTACGGAAACCTGTTCTGGAAATGCGGCTGGCACTCAATCCCCATCCCATTGTAAGACTCCCCAAGGATTATCTCATACTTGCACCACAGAAAGTTGTAGCTAACGATTTGACCAATTTTTTATTGCATTGATGCTGCAATGATGATGATTATTGTCTTATTGTTGTAATCTTTTTTCTTATTTCACCGAACCTGGTCTTAGTAGATCTTAAGGATTAGGCAAGTAAGAAGCGAACTGATAACAATTTAATTGAATAACGATATTACGTACACAAGTTTTCCCAATGGTTTCTTTTCAGGAAAAACTTGGACGCTTGCAAACTGGTTGGCAACTGTCCGTTCAAGAAGGGAACCACCGATAACGTCGCCACCATCGACCTCACTCCTTTCGCCAAGATCATCGAAACCCTGGCTTCCAATGTACGTCTAGTCAGCTCGTTTAGGTTAAATTGATCAGGTGTGTCCCGAATCTCGATAGCGCCAAACCTATAATAGGTTCACAGTTCATCTTCGCTGGTAGTTCCAGGAAGATGCTAAGTTTTTTATGTCACAGCCGTACATGCATTATCTAAAGGTCCCGGTGCCCACCTGGCAGAAAAGAGGAAGCAGGTAATTTCCCTAAATTTGGGCTGTTTCCATTACAGAAATAAGAAATCAGAAAGTCAAAATGAGCTTTATGTAGTTGTATCAGCTGTATGTAATGTAGGCACTCTTGATGTAGTTTATTTGATTTGTTGTGTTTAATTCTTGTTTCTGTCCTGCATTCTATTATTTCTATTTCTTATTTCTGCCTAATGGGAATCGGACCTTACTGAAAAAAGGGATACAATTAAAAAAGAGTTATATCTATGAAGCAGTTTATAAATATATAAAAAAATAATGAAAAACGTTAAATTAGTTCACCTTTCTGCGTTTTGAAAGTATGTAAATTATTCGGCTATGTACATTTTGGTTTCTAAATATTGTTAAATTGAGTTAAAACTACATAAGAAAATATAAAACTAAAAAATAGGCATTAACTAAAATATAAAACTGTGGCTGCTCACAGTAGCGACGTGCACCGAATGCACCCGACAGCGAGCTCACCCTTCAACCTGAACTAATGACATTCTGATTTTATTTTTAGACTTACTACCGATTGAAAATGAACCTTCACACAAAAGACGGCAAGACTTTGCAGTGCATCCAGGCTGATTTCCTGCTCAAGTAAAGCAACAAACTAACTGCAGCTTATCGTACAACATTCCAAACTCATGAATAGACTGATGCAATTATGATCATTCTGACATGTATAATTCATAAATTCGTAGAAATTACAATAAAATTAATTTGTAAAAGTTATTGAGTTGTGTTGCTGTGCTAATGTCACGTTTGCTTGGTGTTGTGACTTGTGTTGATCTTAGTATTTCTTTTACCACATACATATGTATATGGAACAACAAATCAGTTTACCTCCACAGTAAGACAGGCAGGTAGATGCTGATTACCGAACTTTTGTTGGGCACCAGGACCAGACACCTGTTACCTACAGTACAGCTTAAAATATATATCATATGATTCCGGAGTCAGCGTTGCTGACTTCATTTTGAAGTCAGTGACTGCAGTCAAACTACAAACATCACAGGGAGTCGATAATGAAAATCAAAACTACCGGAAGTAAGACTGGACGTGTGACGTCAATGGGCTGACTGCAGTCACAGACTGCAAAATGAAGTCAGTGACGCTGACTCCGGAGTCACCTGATGTTAATTTTTAGCCGTACTGTAAACTATCTAGTTATCTACATAACCCAGCTTCATTGCCAATGTAAAATGCGGCCATCGAAACATTGATTTGTACCGTATGCTTACTTTCATCAACACAGCTGACGCAATATGAGTTACGCAAAACTTGAGAAAAAACAAAAAATCACAATTTCATGTAAGACATGGGTGTTTCAAATATATGAAACGAAACGAAATGACAGATTTGCGATAGATGAGTTAAGGTTTGAATATGAATGAGAGAGCGATCAGTTTGCTCTGTGCTCTACTAATAAGCCTTACAAGTTAAGCTAGACTAGACTCTGATCAATAAACTAAGACTTGTATAAAAGCGGACAACCTAGGCAGTGCAGTAGGAAGTAGCCGTGAGAACTGTTAACGCCCAGCTCTTTTTGTATGTTCGTTGTTCAGTGTCTCTTCGCTTAAACCTTCTGGAATTAGAGAGGAAGTCTGATTCGGTAACAAATAACTAACAAAGTAACAACTAGTGGTGGCAACCTAGTTTTTTTCAAAACTAGGTAAAGTAAAGTAAAATTTCGCAAAACTAGGTAAACTAGATATAAGTACCTAGTTTTTACCGAGTTTTGTGAAAAAACTAGGTAGTACTTTGCCAAAACTAGGTAGTACCTAGTTTTTTTTTAAATTGACGTTATCATCTATTAACCGTTACTATACAAGTTATCAAATATATTCTGTTCCATTACCTAGTAATTGAAACTTAAGAGTATGACTATAACCACTTTTCGACTTATTCTTCTCTTGGTGTGCTTCAAATTGTCTAGAAAAATTGTCTGAAGGCAAGCAGACGTTTGGCCTAAAAAGTTAGATAGGTAGATCTATAGTAAGTTAAGTAACAGTTCCTAATATTGTCTAGTGTAAGACAAGTATATAATATTGTTTTGTATGTCCGGACCTGATAATTTTTTCCAAAAAATGAGTCTCCGTTACTCCCGCTAGTCCAGAAAAGAAAATTTACCGAACCTATTGTCATAATTTTGTTACCAATGAAATTTATTTTTCGCCTTCATCTAAAGATAACAAACAATACAAATTTTTAAAATAATTTTTAACGATTCCAAATATAAAAACTCGTTCCAGAAGACTCCCCCGCATCTTAGGACAAGAGCATCATCATTAAAAAAATTTGAATTTATTTTTTTCAAAAAAATGAATTTTTCCAAATGCCTCTTTTTACCCTTCTTGTACACCTACTCTACAGTTTAATCTCAACTGTTCTTACTGCGTGTTCTAATATTCCGCTGCATTAACCATTCGGCTCAAAAGTCTCACCAAGCGATAAACCGTTTGTTTTGCAGGTGTACTTATAACAGCTCATATACAGTACAATGTTGGCGCTGCAAAGCAATCTAATCGCAGCTACCAAAGTCATTTATTGATGGCTAGGTTCTTGCACGGGCAAGATCAATTTGTAGACACTGACAATCATCAGCCAGCCATCAGTTAGCTGATTTCGAATCAGAATTTACAGGCGATGCAGCCCGTCAGCAGTAACAACTAAGTTGAAATTCCAATGCATTTGTTTTTGTTCCTTCTTTGGAAGTAAGGATCGATTCGTACTTCCGTAGGCCATACGGACAAACGGACGTAGGAAACACAGACAAAGCCTGCTTTGCCCGTTTTTTCAATTCATACTTTCTCGGGCAAACGAACAAAGGTGCGACTCATACTTTTGAGCCGTAATGTCCGTTTGTCCGCATGCCCAACAATTTCGGCAGAGTTGAACGAAATTTAACTTGCCGGACATACGGACAAAATGAAATTGTGCCGTTTAGTACGAATGACCGGACATACGTCTGAAGGGCAAAAGGACATACGGCGGAACAAATGAAAGTATGAATTGGACAGCCGTTTTGCCGTTCAGTTTGTCCAGACGTTCGTTTGTCCCAATGTCTGTATGAATCGACCCTGTGTAACAGATACAATTAGCTTGCTATTCTGTTCACTTTACACATCTGTCAGAACTTCTTTCGCCATGTACCTTCGCTGTACGTTAATAGCCTGTGGGCATAACTTCAAAATGCATGTAAAACTATTGGCGAAAAGTAAAGGGGAAAGACTCAGCTAGCTGTGGTATCACATAGTCCTTCTGGAAATGTGTATTGGCCATTGGGTACAAATGCTATTATTTTTGAAAAGAACCTGACACTAACAAAATGATTAGAGGCTTCAATGAAGATTAGGGACAAATAAGAGTTAAATGTTCGTTGCGCTTACGCATGCAAAAGCTATCCACTGTTGAAAAAATTTTACCTAGTTTACCTAGTTTTGAAAAACTAGGTGGTAGTAAAAACAAAACTAGGTAAAAGTAAAACTAGGTAGCCGAAAATGAAACTAGGTAGTACTTAGTACTTTTACCTAGTTTTAAAAAACTAGGTACTTAAGTAAACTAGGTACTTTTACCTAGTATTGCCACCACTAGTAACAACTATGTAAGGCTTCACTTGGGAGAGCCTCCCTTACTCCCTATTCACACTAACTCACTTATCTTTACACATTTTAGTAATATGAATTTACGCTCAATCTATTTTAGCACTATACGTACTCGCCATGTCTTCTGTGTGTGTACGCTTAGTCTGCCTTTACTGTAAAGTAGCAAGTAGGATTATTTGTCAGTCGTGTGTATGTGTGTAGCCCTGTGCGGCGGCCCGTTAAGCCTAGTTCATAGTTGTCCGAAAGAGTCCGTAGTTGTCCGTGTCCGAGTCCGTGTCCAGAAGGTTGTCCGTAACATGTGTCCGTGTCCGTAAGCAGCATTAATTCATACTTCTACGGACACTCTACGGACAGTGCGTATGCATATAACGCCTACACATTCTGCAGTGTACTAAGTGTATTAAAATGCAAGCTTCAAAAAATAAATAAAAACGTTCTAAGCATACTAAAATGAAGCTGCAGGCTGAAATTACTAGAAATTTAACATTATTTTATTATGCGCGGAGGAATTTTATGCACACGCACCTACACGTGACTGTAAAGGCCGCAATCTGATTGGCTAATTCCTTACAGACACGGACAAAAGTTGAACTGAATTCAACTTGACTTCCGGACATTCGGACAGCCCTTACGGACACTCACGGACAAGTTCTTACGGACATCCGGACAACTGTGGTGAATCAAACTACTCTTACGGACACGGGCACGGACTCGGACACGGACAGCCCTTACGGACAACTATGAACCGGGCTTTAATCTGCTCTCTATTCGTGTGCCCCTTTTATTGTTATTCTAAGCCCAAATGGCCTGTCAATATACTCTGCGCTTGTTTCATTAAATTGGTCCATTTTGGCGTAGAGCCCTGCCGCGTTAGTGTTAGCAATAGTCCCCGGGCAGTATCGGCCTAGAGAGGCCCTGCCACCTCTGCGTTCCGTATGCGCCGTTGTTCGTCAGCACGCTGCTCGCTACCCCCCGTATTCCCGGGAGGCCTATTCAGGCTGTACCAGGCGGAATATTCTGTGTGCTGCGCCTACTGCGCCTAGCCCCGTAGAGTAGGTAAGCCCCCTTTCCCGTCGGTGTCCGGCAACCCCGGCCCGTACGGAAGACCCCGCTCATCATACCTGAAAGCCCCGCTGGCGGTGTGGTTAAGGCTAGGGGCGAGAGAACGATCCTCCTTGAAGCTGGTACCTACTGTTCCCGCTTGGGCCATTAGTAGGAGCGTCAACGAGTCGCCTTACAACTATGTAGGTCGGTCGGTATCTTCAATAGGAATGACTAATACATACAAATTTGCTTAGGTAAATCCAGTCGCTACACACAGCTTGTGTTTTATTTGTAAACCAAAGGCGCCGCTTATAAAAAGGAATTTCTTTCTTTTTGTAGGTACATACTTTTGTTGAATAATTTACAATTCCTCCCTAAGGAACAAAAGTTGGCTTGTTCTAGATGACAGTAAGCAATTCTAATCAGCAAAAGGAAGGACAGTTAGACAGTTGTGCGGCTTTACAGATTGTTCGAAAATTCAACCAAGTTTGAAGCCGATTATTTTTTCGCCCGTTGTTCCATCGCGATTTTGTCTCCACGTTATGTAACGTACGAAACCAGACAAAGTACAGACTACACAGACAGACAATGTCAGCAAACGCATCTTTCGAGACGTGTTTAGGCTTCGACCGTGAATTCACCGGTTGGCTGTTCTTTATTTTGAGCGGAATTCACGCTTTCATGACGTCACTAACCATCCTTACGTTTGTACTGCTAAGCAAGACATATCCCGCCTACATTCTCTTCGTTGGAATGGGTATTGCTGATTTCGGTGCCATCGTGAATATCTGGTGGTTCAGCGGTATCTGTACGCTCCTGAAGTCCCACGCACTGAGCACATACAGTTTTGTGACATTAAACTGTTCTGTAGTACCGGGCTTCTACCACCATGTTGCAATAGCAGTCACTCGTTACATAGCCTTGGTACACCCGCTGAAATATAAAACCCTGTTAACTACGAAAGTTTGCACTGCGGTCAGCAGCCTGTGTTTTTTGGGAGCCTTTCTGCAGGTTGCTATTCTGAATTCTCTGGAATACTTTAACTTTATTTACGATCCGGTTATCTGTGGTTTCACGTTTCTGGGAGTAGGGCATCCTAATTTTGACATAGTTCCTTTACACTGGATTTTTCTGGAAAGCGCCATCGTGTGTATTTGTATTTTTTTATACATAGCAACCGCAGTATTACGTAAAAAAGCTACACAAGGTTCTACTCAAAATAATCAAAAGGCGGAGCAGAAGCTTACCATTGCTTGCGTTGTGAATAGTTTATGTCTAGCACTGATTTTAGTCGTAGTAAACCTACTGCCGCTGTTGAAACATAGCAGCAATGTGAGTGTTGTATTCTCAAATATGTTTTTCCTATCCAATAGCGCGGTCAATCCGTATCTATACTGGTTCTTAAGCGATACATTTCGTCAAAAGGTTGTTAAGATTTTCTGTACAAATCAACACCGCATTGTTCCAAATAACCAAAGCACCACTGGCTCACAAATTACATAATACCAATGTCAAGAAAGAGAAAGGGGGATTCTACCGAAAGAAAGACAGCATAACCATCAGAATGACCCAGAGGGATTCGAGCCGCCCATCTTGGAATCTGCATAATCTTCATGCAGCGCTCTATTGTTGAGTTACTGGGCCAATAATGTCGTCGATCCCTTTCATGCGTTTCATGCGGCTACAGCTCATTTGCATGCTGTGTTATCTAATTTGCGTACGACTTTAACACTATATAAACGCCAGCTAGGCATGGTCAATCAGTCTGCAATCACTTGTTTGCCTCCTGCCAACTGCCGGGCCAGTAAAGTTGTTTTCCTTCGCCCTGCCTTGCCTTCGATTGTCTTCACCACTACTACGCTAGATTTATTGGCAGCGGCAAGCCAACCTTTCCTTGGTCTTTATGCCAATCAGCCATTCGCTTCCTATGGATAGCCGCGGTAGGTTTGTGAGACGGGAGAATAGGTCTGAGTTTGAAGCAGAGTCAAGGCTTGCGCGAGCGTCCTCTAGCACTGCTGAAGACACCCAAATTCTTGTCGATACTTCGACTGATCCAGTTTTTTTATCCCAATAAGGAGATGGCAGGATTTCAGCTGAAGCCCCGACTCTGACGGTCAAGAGGATGTTAGGGAGTGGTTCGGAGAATTCAATCCACTTTCTAATGAGAATGGCTGGTCGGAAGAAAGATAAAGGGAATACTTGCCAGATAGGGAGTGGTTCGGAGAATTCAATCGACTTTTTAATGAGAATGGCTGAAGAACGACAGAGGGAATACTTGCCAGGGCTAATGCGGGGTAAATGTGCTACCTTTTGTGAGACGCCAATTGCCGAACAGACTGCAGTGGGTGTGTCTTACACCTTTCCCTAAGTGGAATCAAAATTTGAAGCGCAGTTTATTTAGAGAAAGCCGACACCTACTGATTGAAATTATCGTCCCAATTTTAAATTCAAGGGGAAAGTGCCCAGGAGTTCTACCTGGCCTTGGAGGGGGATGATCTCAAAAGCATACACTGAGGAAACCCCGAAAGAACATTTGAGAGTCCTGAGACAGCACTTCATGAGTCAGGCTAAGAAGCACTTGAGAGAAAAACTGGTCATCGCAAACCCATTGACAACGTGCGACGCGCTAACAATGGCAATGCGAATTGAGACCCATTGTTGTTTCAACACTAACAGTGGATTTCACAAAGGGGGTCCAGTACTGTTCCAAACAACACGGACAGAGAGTCAAATTATGTACTCCTAAAGACATCAGAGTGTCAATTTAAAAAAATTGACTCTTGGACCTCTGCTGGGAGGAACTTCGTCAGTACACTTGTCATTTGGCAATTATATATTCTATCAAACCTAGAGTTTTGTGAGTACCATGTACATCAACCATTATGTATACACATACAGTCACTCACAATATTTACTATATTCACTTACTATTCCTCATTTCTTTTTTCAGTAGCTTAGATATTGTATATACATAGATTGGCATAATGTGTTGTTTTATGATTAATTCTTCAAATTATAGTTCCTTGATGGAGCGACTATTTTCTTATATTGTAAATGTCGTCAAAACCTTGATGTTGGCGAAATACCTATGTATATCGAAGCTGCTTTCAATAACTAAAAATAGCGACAAAAGTAACGGTTTTGTAAATGTAAATGTTTCCAATGTCAAAGTTAATGTCAATTTTGCACAATAAAAAATGTTAGTCGGATTTGCCTACTCTGAATAAAGATGACTTTGTTAATTGCGGTGCTGGTGTTTTGTAACTTTTTTTGTCTGATGTGATTGCGTTTTGCGATAACTTGACAAGTGAGTGTATTCCACTTGGGTATGTCGATTCCACTTTGCCTAAGCCAGATCTTAAATTTCAACAATAGAATTGTGTTTACATTAATCCGCAAACAAGAGATATAGACTTCTACTTAAAGATAATTTGAGCGAAACTCAGAAGTGGAATTCTGCCTAACATTAAATCTAGCCAATGTTCAAACAGAATAAAGTTGAAAACACACTTCAGTTTCAGTATATTACGTTCATACATTTAATGTTTCTCGAAAACGATTAAAAAGTCAAATTTTTGCTTAAGTTTTAACTTTCTAAAAATAAAATTATGAACAATGATAGCTAGTGTTTTAAAAGGTCTAAGCAAAGTGCGCGGCGGCCATCATGACTAGGCTTTAAAAGTATGCCCTCATTCATTTAAGTTTAAGCTTAAGCTCGTCCCTCGATTTTAATTAAGTTTAAGTTTAAGTTCTAATTTTAAAAAACAATTAAGTTTAAGTTTAAGTTGCTGCCTTAATTTTAATTTAAGTTTAAGTTTAAGTATTCGAAATTTTAGTAATTTAAGTATTCAAATAAGTTTTTTTCTGTTTTTTGCTACTATACATGTTTCACTGTTACTACGACACTGACTGTACTTGTCTGTGGCTACATGAACCTTCAACGACCAAGTCAAAGTGTACCTGCCATAATGGGGGAAAAATTCTTTCCTACGTTTTTAAAATTACGCGTCAATATTGAAATACCCGTTTTTTTCACGTATCATTGTCTGTAGTCTGTAGGTATTCGCGGGTGGCCTGTGGAAGAGGCCTGTGAAACTTTCAGTATGCTTCATGGAATATATCGGTAACAGTAATAAGTAGATAACAATAAATAAATAAATAATAAATAAACAAGAGTCCTTGATATGATTACTAGGCCACTCTTTTGGACCCCAGCTTGACCGCCGCAGACACGCTGCAATAATTTATTGCACGCTGCATCTCGTGAAAAAGGCCATAATTTATTTGTTTTTTACGCGGCCCCTAGGGGCCGCGTATTTACTATATTCAGAATCTGAGAGTCATACGTTAATCTGGGTAAGTCAAATTTCTAGCGTAGATTAACACTAGAAGGGCTAGTACCTCTCAGTTCTGCCATACATCATGCAACTCGACGGAACTAGCATGATCTCGAACTACAGCAGAATGCAAAACATACATAATTAATCAGATGCTCTGTAGTGCACGCACCACTACCAACTGAGCCAACAGGGCTGCTGAATCTTCGAAATTACTCGTAAAGTTGGGTCACACCCACACGTAATGAACAAACTGTCACGGCAGCAATAAGGGCTAATTTAGAGCTAACAAATCGCACGTAGCTTTAGTTACAGCAAGGCTGATCACATAAACATATAAATTCCAAAATTACAAAACTAAGCTAAGACCTAAGCCTCAGCCTAAGCCCAAACTAAGCTTGTTATTAACTCTGATACTACCTAATCCTAAGCCTAAGCCTAAATCCAAATTCGAGCCGATATTTGAGTGATTTTGAAAACACGCACGCACACTCACACGTATGGAGCCTTGCTGTAAGGAGAGTAAAGGCCTATTCACACGAGCGAGGGCGCATTTTGCTCCGTGGCGTACGCATGAGAGGGCGCACGAGCGAGCGCATGAGTGAGCGCACACGCACACTTGCATACTGCATTGTTTGAAAATGTAGCAGGCAGTGTGAAAATAGAATGCGCCCGCTCATGCGCCCTCGTGTGAATAGGCCTTAAAATACAAAACTCAAAATAAGTGGGCCTGCGAGTTGTTTGAAGCAGAACCGAGGTCTCGCATTGACATTTAAGTATAATTTAAGTGTAAGTTCTAATTTTCAAAAACGTTCAAGTTTAAGTTGACACCTTGAATTTTTATTTCAGTTTAAGTTTAAGTTCTCACGTCAATTTTGAATAAGTTTAAGTTTAGGGGCATACTTTTTTAATTTAAGTTTAAGTATACTTTTCTAACCCTAATCATGACTTCTATTTATTACTGCTATAAGGCCATAACAAATGTCAATGTTTATTGAATTTCATTTCATTAAAGAAAACTGTCAGGTTCTTTACTTTTAGAGCTATTAGACATAATGCCGTAGGCTCCGCTTTTTCGAAGTTTTCAGAAATACTAAATGGTTACTTTTTGGCAAGTAGAGATTGGTTTTAAACGTTCAAGAATCACAGCGTCTGCTTTATCACCAATTTGGAGCACAAAACTTTTGGAATATCGATGAAGAACTTTCTAAGGACCGGTGTAACATCCTGTCCGCTGTCTGGGTCCTTGAACACAGTCGACCCTGACCCAGATGTATGTACAGTCAGATACAATCAAAGCGTGGGAGGTGGTGGCGTTAAAAGAGGGTATTGTCGTCCAGTTCTCATTGTATCTATTGTATATATTTCTTGTAAATGCTTCAATAAATTATTGACAAATGCGATGTTGAAAGTGAAAAAGTTTGGAAGATATAGCTGGCTGGTATGTAAGCAGTCGTTCCAGTCAGTCAGTTGTTACGGTTAAAAGGACCCTGTAACGTTGAAGCCAAGCTTGCAAAACCCACTGTGCGATTTCTTTCCGCAGTTATTGAGTATGCACGTGACGGGATCTGTTTCCCGTCCAGTTTGTTTCGTAACCAATATAGGTACATAACCGGTACTCGAGCAAAGGTCAATGACACTGGAGCCGCGAAGTGGCCCAATTCTGCCCACAAGGATATGCTCAAAATGCCCCCTGATAGAAAGGACTGTAACTCAGTTTTGTGAATCGAAGTACCTTTGCTTTTTGACAGGCATTCATAGCGCCGTCTTTTGTTATTGATTTATTTGCACTCATTTTTAAATATATCGTGATCGTGGCGTAATTAAACGGGTGGTGATTTTGAGTTTTGACTCCTGGGTGAGCACGATTGTGCAAATCGACAAAAACTCGTTTTCTGCAATTTTCAGAGATTCTGCAGTTTTAAAAGATAATTGGACGAGGATACGGAATGGACGACGTATCACAAACAACTACGCTTGTATTGGCGAGAAAAACGTTTCCTTTAAACTGGAGAAGTTTTCTTCCTGAAAACTTCCACTTAAAGTTTCCTTGCTTTTTGCCTTTCTTCGTTAATTCTTGCTGTTATTAGGTATGTACTTGTTCATCCTTCAATTATTAATTAATCAGTGCTTTTTGTTGTGACTGTTTCGTTTTTCTTGTTTGCTTACGTGCAGTTGGTCGCTTGTCACTGTTGAAGGTGCTCTGCTCACGTCCTACTTAGAGATTCATTTAAAATGAGCACAGTTCAATTCAGGTTATCAGGAATTGTTTTCACCCACTTACATAGAAGCATAAATTTTTGCAGAAGATTGACGCTTATGGGATTAAAATCGAACGTGCATAGAATAGTTCAGCTTATCAAAAAATTGTTTTCACGCTACTGCTCGGCATTTGCGAAAAACTAAAGCCTGAGAATTCAAACACATGTCAAAGATAAGACATAACTTTTCCCTTACAAAACTTTAAATATTAGTTGAACATTAGAAGCAGCCACAAAAAGTTATTCCTTCAAGCGGCTCAAATTCGCAATGAATACATACGTTGTTGTAACCCTTTTGGCCGCTTTGGCGACAACTTGGGCCTGCAGCCCGCCCGACACCAAACTGGTGGTGGAAAGCTGTGGTTAGTTTATTATATTTGTGAAAAGTTGACCTGACTTGTGTTGATCGGGATCCGGAGATAGCAGGAAGATCTCGGTCTCTCTATCTTAACTCAATAAAGCCGAGAGTTTGTCAGTGAAGGCATCCTGTGTCCTGACACCTTGTAGTTCTCACTTCGGTGGTCAACAATTCAAGCTAGGTACGTCAGTTGTAAACTCATCGCAAACAAACCATTTGGAAGAGAATTTAGGGGTGAGAAAACTATATTCAGTAAATTATAGGATCTAGAAGCCACCGTTATTAGTTGTAAGCACTCCAAGTTGGAAAATTGTCGCAATTTTGCGCCACCGCTCAGATAAGCTTGGAATAATATGTTCCTCACGCTCACTTTAAGGCACTAACACGACAATAGTGCGCGTGCCATAGTTGAAGTAAAGAAACAGGGTACACCATTGCTGCGTTTCATCCACAAAAAGCTGACTGCTGGCGTCGCAAACAAACAATATAAATTAGGTCAGAGAAAAAATCAAATTTTCCGATAAAAGTTATTAACACGGCAACCCCGCAGTGGTCATAGTGGAAGGATAGTGATAAACTATATATAAGTGTTAAGTTATAGCACGATGTAGCGTGCACTCAGTAATTTAGGTATACGCACTGTAACAGGAAGCGCCAAGTGCATGAACGAGTGCGCGCAGCGCACGAGTTTATGCACGCGGGCTTCACGTGTTAGTGCGAATAGTTGCTGAGTACATGCTACAAAGTGATACAACGTACTTATATCTGTTTTGAAATATACAGTACGATAAGTCAATAACTGACATGCACGCTTACAGCAGTGCAATAACTAATGCACGCTGTGAATCAAGCAGCGTGCACTTAGTTATTGACGTTAGTTATTGCCCAGTTTTTTCAACACAGGTATGATATAAGTTCTGTTGTTTCTGAAGCGAAGGCAGTGACGTGGCTGACTGGCTTGCGGCTGAATCTGAAAGGAAAATTTTACCGTCGTAAAAACACATTGAATTGATTCTTACTATTCTGTAGAAAATTCCAATTTTTATGTACATACGGTGTTTCAGCCACGGATGCCCAAATAACCTTTGACCCGAGCCAAATGTCCATGTCGCCGTACCCAGCCACTCTGAATAAACCAATCAAACTGAGCTACACGGCCGTCAACCACGGACAACCACTGGACAAAGTCCTCTTCAGCGTTGGACTGGAATTCTACGGGAATTTGTTCTGGCGATGTGGCTGGCACAAAGTGCCTCTTCCAAGGTCAGTCAAAAATGAGGATCTGCATTTGATGAGCTGAAGTGTAATGGTTGTCTTATTACTTACAACTGTACCATTGTTCGTGCAGCCGGAAAGTTACGAAATAAACTACATATATACTGACAGAGTACAAGATCAGGGCCCGATTTATCGAAAAATGTTAATCAAATGTTCGTCATCGAAAATGTTCGTCATCAAAAATGTTCGTCATCGAAAATAATTTTGGATTGATCAAAACATTTTCGATGACGAACATTTGCTTTTTCGATGACGAACTTTTGATGACGACCATTTTGTTTCGATAAATCAGGCCCAGATTGTGATGTGATTTTTTGTAAATTTGGCCGGCTGATTACGCCGCTGCGCATCCGGCCACCAACATTAAGGCGTTCCTGTACCCGGAAAAATTTCTCAAGTTGTGCCAATCATTTTCAGTCAAAAAATTTTCATGAAAATCTCAACCTTAAGTGACTTCAAGAGTACATAATAGGAAGAGTATGACACTCTTCCTATTATGCCTACGGGCGTGCGTCCAATGCGCAGCGCGAAATAGCCCGTTTATGTACGGTTTTGAGGGGGGGGGGTACCCCCCCCTCAACTGAAGACCCCGTACTCAACTGAGGGGGGGGGGTACCCCCTACTCAGTTCGATACCCCGCGCTCAACTGAGGGGGGGTACCCCCCCCTCAACTCAGCACCCCGTCTTCAGTTGAGGGGGGGGTACCCCCCCCTCATTTCAAGACACTGACAAGGACTTTTGTTGATGTGCTGAACTGAGGGGGGGGGTAGCGCAAAGACTTTGTCAGTGTCTTGAAATGAGGGGGGGGGTAACCCCCCCTCAACTGAAGACGGGGTGCTGAGTTGAGGGGGGGGTATCCCCCCCTCAGTTGAGCACGGGGTATCGAACTGAGTAGGGGGTACCCCCCCCCCCGCAGTTGAGTACGGGGTCTTCAGTTGAGGGGGGGTACCCCCCCCTCAAAACCGTACATAAACGGGCTATTTCGCGCTGCGCATTGGACGCACGCCCGTAGGCATAATAGGAAGAGTGTCATACTCTTCCTATTATGTACTCTTGGTGACTTGTTATTGTTTCAGCACAAACGTTGACGCTTGCGAGATCATGAAGAACTGTCCCTTGCCGTCCGGCCAGTACTCCACAACAGCTACTGTTGACCTCACACAATACGCCAGTGTCATCAAAGAGTTCGTTTCCGATAACGTAAGTCCAACGAGGCTTTCTCATAACGCCATAACAGTTTCAACGATCCTAACCATTGGATTTGATTCATACGTCAGCATGGGCATATGTACACGGTGTTTCAGACTCAGTCTGAAGGTGGGCTTGTCCTGGATTTTTCGAAATTTTACGGGGGCTCGTTTGTCCTGAAGTTTCGGTGACTCACAACGGCGCAAGGGCGTTAATCTCACAATAACCACGCAAAAATTTCCAATTTTCGCGCGAAATTTGAACATTTTTCTCGATTTCTTCCCTTTTTGCTCACTTTTAAAGCAATTTACAGCGATCTGAGGCAAATTTTGAACTTTGGGCATTTTTTCAGCACTAAGGACTAGGGAGTAGGGAGGGGGCTTGTCCCGAGGAGTTAAATCTAGGGAGCGGGGGGCTTGTCCCGGAGTCTCAAATCTGGAAGGGGCTTGCCTGCCAGTTTGCCAACGGATGAGCGGACTTCCAGTTCCGGACAAACTAATCGACAGAACGGCTGTTCGACACACGTTTGCCTTCGGCCACACGTATCCCATGCTCATCGCAACTAAGGGTCGAGCCATTTCCGATCTTCATGTCTAAAATCGCAGCGTAGTTACCCACGTAGGTATAGGTATCTCGATCTGGCCGTTAGGGTCAACCAGCAGCTGTATGTACGGCCCGTTCACACACTAAAGTTCAATTCAGTTACGAAAAAAGCCACTAGGTCTCAGCTGATCTCTTCTCAACGCTACCTAACATTATTCGCGGTAATCTTGCTGGATGACCGCATGTACGCACCTTGAGACCACACTCATGCCTATTATATATTCATCTTTCGTATGTATATCGTATAAAACTAACATAATTTGAGCCTAACCAACCACTTATACTAATGCCGGGTTCAATTCCAACTCGTTCCTAAGCTTCCCTGTCTCTAAGTGCCCCGGTCCTTGTGTCCTCATGTGAAGTATGAACACGGGCGGGCTACTTCGATTGTGGGATAACGTGTACGTAGACATCTGAATTTCATATGATGAGTTAAATCTAATCAAAATATACAAATATTTTATTTATTTTCAGACCTACTACAGAGTGACCTTGAAATTTCACGATACAAAAGGAAATACCATCCAATGCATCAGAGCTTCCTTCGTGCTGGACTTGCAATGAAGAAACTAAAATGAAGACTTCCCTTTCATCACTTCAGAATAAATTGTTTATTGACTCATAACTGTCAAATTAATAATAATTAACAAATAAACAATTCGTAACAAACAAAAAATTAACAAACATTAATTAATAAGCAATAAACAAAACTACAGACTAGCTTAGCGCTAACTACTAACATCGCGTTCATAACAAGGTCGGTTGATATTTACCGCCGTTTGTCAATTCATACGAATCACGCTATCACGGTAATCTCCATAAATCGACGCTTATAGTAGTGTTGTCCGTACGGAATTAAGCAATCAGATTAAAGTTAAATAGTCACGTGAATATAAGTGTGTATTTTTCGTATGGCAACATTTTGTGAAATTTGTGGTAATTTCAGTGTCGATTCATTCAGTCGGAAAACGTTACGAAATAGTCCCGCTACTATTAATCTATAAGATCAGCCTGTGGCATGATTATTTTGCAATTTTGCCGGCTGAACGAACATACGGCTGTTAAGTATGAACTGACGCTTAATACCTGAATAGTCAAGTGCAAGTCCAGTTTCGCCTTGAAAATGAGCATTTTATCCGCTTCAGAGTCCGTACGATGAACAAGCATGATTTTAAAAACAAGAACGGAAGCAGAGCCCAATCCTTTACTCGGAATAGATGAATTTAAATTAAAACAGTTTTATTCAATGTTATTTAATTTTATTTATTTAATATTTGATTTATTCAAAATGCAATTCCAAGAAAACCTGATTAAACAGACTTAAGTCAAGTTTAAGTGCGCTGCTTTTTAGTCGAACTAAACGGCCTTGACAATCCACTCTAACGTTAAACGTGCATGTTATGTCCTCTTAATCCACAAGTATTGTTGAAATGGGTTCGGATTAAAACTATTAAGCAGCTGACTTATTTTACCTAGTTTAGTCCTATATTTATTCCAGTCCAGTCCGTTTTAAATCCGGTAAAGAAATGGGCCAGCAGAAATAACAATCAAATCAAGGCAGATTTCAAAAACTGCACGATACACATGGATACCTCAAACAAATCTTCAATTTCAAGCCACGCTGTTTCACGAACGCTCTTCAAATGGTCAAGTTTCTGCATTAAATCGGCACGATTCCATAACAGTTCATAGTGCAGTTTTAAAAACAGAGATAAATAGGATTCGGCCAGTTCAAAATCACGCTTCGTGGACAAAATGTAGTCCAGAAGCTCAATAAATTTAGTCATAAGTTCAATCGACCCGCCATTCAATGGACTCAAGCTGCGAATTTCAGTGTCAATACGCGACGGACCAAACTTTTTCAGTAGCCCAAAAACTTCTTCAAAACCGGCAGATCCCTGACTTGCGTTCAGTTTTTTGGCCCACTCCGAGAATGATTGCAGCTGACTGAAATTCAGCAATCGACTGAAATCTTTGTTTACACTTTGTTGTTGTTTTGAAATGTCAAACGTTGGATCCAAGCCAGATACTGTTGGCAGAAAAAAGGGTGCCGATTTGGGTTTCGTGGGGGGTTGCTGTGGCTTATTTCGTTCCTTAATAGTGTCCAGTTGCAACAGATATGCCCAACGAGAGGGGGCTAGATTTGAAACAGTCAGCAGTTGCTCAATTTGAGCCGGGCTGGACCAGTCTTCAGTCATAGCCAATGTGGCCTCAGCTTCAACGGTTTTCAGCTCAACTATATCCTGATTGGCTGTTTCATCACTGGCACCCGGACCGGGCAGTTCCGTAATCTGTTCCGGACTATATGTTCTGGGCAAGGGTTTCAGGCTCAGGCTGGGGTCGTAGACAAGTCGATTTGCCCATAGAAAAATGCCCACTTGTCCACTGTGGGTTGTGGCCAAATACTGAGAGGTAGGGGAGAGATCCAGACTGGTACAGGGATAGCGAAAGGACAGTACATCAATCAGACAGTCTGTGGGCAGGTCCCAGACGCGCACAGTACAGTCCAGCGATGAGCTAAGAACCCACTGACCCCGCGGGTCAAAGGTCACGTCTGTAATGGACGCAGAATGCGCTTCCTCGTAGACGCGTACTATTCGGCGACTCGTTAGGTCAACTATTTGCAGCGAAAAATCGTCCAGAGCGCAGCAAATCAGGCCGTTTGCACGATGCAACCGTAACCGACTAAGCGGCGCTGACAGTGACAGTCGGCTGACACACGTGCCTTTACGGAAAGTCCAGAACTTCAAGTACCCGTCCGCTCCCCCAGAGGCGGCCTGGGAATTCAGAGCACTGACGCACAGTCCCCTGACCTCTGTCTCATGAGCCGTGTCATTTTCGCCGTCAACAAAACTACCTCGATGCAAGCCCGACTGCAGATTAAACTTATCTACATGACCGGAGCTATAGCCAATCAGCACAAAATTGCCACAAGCTGACACTTCACAGCACAGAGCTCGGGCGTTTTTCAGCTCCGGAGCCGTGCGAAATCGCTCATGCAGCAACTTATGCGATCCCAGTCGTTTGCGTCGACTAGTCCAAGTGCTGACCAGGCCGCTGTTTTTATGACAAGCCACCAGATTATCCCATGCCATTTCGCGGGCACTGCCGCCACTTACAGCCACTATGGGCGGCAGTTTGACTTCTTCTAAGTTCAGTTTTCGCTGTTTTGCAACTTTTCGTGACACCAGCCCGGCGGTGCCCAAATTCCATCGTTTGGTCGGCTTAATGACCGAATGCAGTCGTAGGGTTGAATCCTTGGATCCGGCGCTGAGCACCATTTCTCCGCTATCCTGGGGACTGCTGTTGAATCGTACAATGGTGGGCGGTGTCGGATGACCGTCCTGTGAGGCCAGCAGGCGAGCAGATCCGTCGGGTCGATCAAAGATCCACGTTTTCAGAGCATTGTCTGAGCCTGTGGTCACCATGATGGGCTGCTCGGGCAGACAGAAGACGCCTGAAAACAGGCAGAAAATGCTATAAAATTTTATTGCTATCCCAAAAAATAAAAAAAATTAACACTAAATTATCAAAATAGAGATTAGATAATTTGTTAATCCAAGTTTCATTCCTGAAATGTTATTATATTAATGGGGTTTACGTCTGAGTAGTGAGTAGATACTTGACCTTGAAATTACAAAAATGAGATCATCAACTCGGAAAACTACCGAAAATGTTGAAACGATTCGAATGTTGAAACATTGGGGACGAGACGAGTTTCATGCTGATCAAGCCGAAACCCCCGTGAATCAGATGCTCTCAAACTCAAACTCTCAATTTCACGCTTGACCTACAAAAACGCCCCCATCTTACCAGTGACAAATCCCGCGTGTACATCTGTAATCTGACAGGCCAGTCGTCGTTTATCCAAATCCCAGACGGCCAGATGACCCTGTCGCGAGCTGCTGATCAGCTGAGAAGCCTCGCTGTCGCTGCGAAAGGCCAGGCCCGTGACCAAGCCCCAGTCTTGTGCAAAACTGAACAGTGTTTCGTCGTAGCGCAGATTGTGCAGACGGACGGAGCCATCTGCCAGCCCTACGCCCATCACGTCCGGCGCCGGGGAACACTGGAGACAGGTCACGGCACAGTTCCAGCCTGAAATGTTGCTGACGGTTTGTCATATTTCTTACTTTCACGCAGTTTACACGCTGTGGCCTGTTGCTGACGGCTTATGTCATATTTCTTATTTTCACACAGTTTCCCAATTTTTTTAAAAAAATTTATTATATATATATAAAATATATATATATAGTGGACCGGGGTAAAAAAAACGAACGACGAATTCCGGGGCAAAAAAAACGAAGTCAATACCACAGCTCAGACAAAACCTGCTGGGCTGATGTTTCTCCACTGTGACAAGTACTTCAACACTACTCGGTATCATAACGAACAGGCATTTCGGGTTGGCTGATTTGAAGTAAGGCCACTTCAAATGCACCCACCCCAAAATGGCCGCCGATAAGTTTGTGGGCAATCTCACGAGCTTTGCTCTGCCTATGCACAGAAGTGGCGTGGGCTTGTCTTATGTATATTAGGGGGTTGTATAGTGATGTATCTATGTGCATGCGGAATTGGAAACCAGCACCGTGGTTGGTGGGTTCTGTCCAGTGTTCGTTTTTTTTGCCCCGGTTTGGAGGGGGGGTGGGGTAAAAAAAACGAACTGCAAAAATAGTCATAGAACGGTTTTTTTCGCTTTTCCTACACTATTTGTGTTTTTTGCAGCCTAGTAAACACATTTCAGATGCATTTTTCATTAATTTGTCAATTTTTCATATGTAGTGAGGAAAAACCCTTCGTATTTAGCCGGAAAACCCCCATTTCGTTTCGCGACCCGTTTTTTGCTAGAATCTCCCATTTTTACAACAGAGCTTGCCTGATCCGTGGTAAGGACAAGCGTAGACTTGAATAAAACTGCTTATTTGGCCGCGATACGTTTTTTTACTAGTTGGTGAATTCAGTGACACCCCTCACGAAACCTGTTTTGGTGATGTTTCACGAAAGTGTAGGAATTTTTCGTGTTTTGCTGCTGTTCATCTCTTAAATACAGAGTTGGTAGATCAAGACGGGGTTTGGGCGCAGTTTCTAATGTAATAGGCATAAAAACTAAAAAAATTGAAATTTGAGCAAAAGCTCCGTTCTGCCCAAAGGGGGTTGATTTTTGAACAAATATTGTGAGTCACATGAGTGTTATAGAAACGGTTTTTTTAGTCAATACTGCAGCTAAATGTTTGTACAACATGATGCAATTGTGCTTATGCTCTTCACGAGCAAATTACTCGATGAAAGCGTTGTTCGTTTTTTTACCCCGGTCTTCGTTTTTTTTATCCCATCCGGGGTAAAAAAAACGAAGCTTATTTTTTAAGCTGGCCGGTAAGCGGTGGCTGTTAACCTAATTTTTTTATGTTGTATAGAGTCTGTAGCCCAGCTCCCACATAACTAAACCACTTTTTGGGAATCAACAGTGCCATGGACAGCTGCCCAGAAACTTAGGTCGAAATTAGTTTTTTTTACCCCGGTCTACTATATATATATATATATTATATATATATATTATATATATTATATAATATATATATATATATATATATATATATATATATATATATATATATATATATAATGGATACGTGGAGTGGCTCAGTGGCGCTGTGCCCTATGAAGATCGAAAGGTCTCCGCCCTCCGGTTCGAATCCTACCTGAGCTACGATAAGGCAAGGTAAACCCAGCCTGTCATCCAATATGGATCGGAAAAATAGGGACCAGGAACGATCCTGGGGAGGTTAGCGCAATGGGCAGAAAATAAGTAGCCTCAGCGGGTATAAACCTGTCTGAACCCCTCCCCCCAACCCGAAAGGGTCTTTCCCTTATCCGTTAACTTTAGCAAATACAAATAAATCGATTCTGAATAAATTACTTAAAATAATTCAATTTAACCGACTGCTATACATCCTTAATTCCTCCACTCAGCATTCAACTGTAGGACTGCCTGGTGCTTGCATATACTGCCAAAAAGTAATGTTTTGTTTCTATATATATATAACATGTATAATTATATATGTACACATGTATTTAACATCAAGTAATTAATTGTAAACTTTATATGCATTAATTTAATATATCCATTATCCTGATAAGTAACGCACCAGCAAAATCATAGACAGTTTGTCCGGTGCGAATATTCAGCAAACGCAGAGGGCCCTGGCGAGACCCGAGCAGAATTTTGTTGACGTAAGTGTCAGGATGGCATATGGTAGAAATTGCGAACTGATCAGCGTTCAAGGGCAAATCTAAGTGAATAGTGTCAGGGCTTTCAATTTCCCACACAATCAGCCGACTGTCGGAGTCTACGGAAAGCAAATGGTCTCCGAATGGAAGCACTTCCAGAATATCACTAGTGTGACTTCGATACACATGTTTCACCTGAAAGATATGCACCATGTAGAAAATGCAAGTAAAATATACAAAACCAGGCAAAATAATTAATATCAAAACAGTATATATATATATATATATATATATATATATATATATATATATATATATATATATATATATATATATATATATATATATATTTATATGTATATATATATATATATATATATATATTAGTGATCGAACGGGATTGAAGTTCGGGATCGGGATCGGGATTTGCGTTCGGGATCGGGATCGGGATCGGGATTTGTGTTCGGGATCGGGATGCTACAGTTCGGGATCGGGATG